>VZTQ01011571.1:0-46908 GCA_013400755.1 Pelecanoides urinatrix
ATGATTCTATGATTCTCTTTCCAGGTTGCTGTGGGTGCCCCAGAGGCAGCCTCCCACCTCCGGGCTCTCCCACCCTCGGGGCGCGCTCCGGGAGCGGTGGAACATGGCATGGCTGCCTCCCTCTGCAAACTGGAGGCTACCTAACTGGAGGCATCCTATGAGGAGCAGCTGAGGACTCTGGGTTTGTGTAGTTTGGAGAAAAGGAGGCTGAGGGGCGACCGCGTTGGAGGGAGGTGCTGATCCCTGGGACCCCGTGGTATGACATGATGCATGGGAATGGTTCAAGGCTGCATCAGGGGAGGTTCAGACTTGACATTAGGAAACGTTTCTTCACAGAGAGAGTGGTCAAACAGTGGAACAGGCTTCCTAGAGAGGTGGTTGATGCCCCAAGCCTGTCAGTGTTATAAGAGGCATTTGGACAATGCCCTAAATAACATGCTTTAACTTTTGGTCGGCCCTGAAGTGGTCAGGCAGTTGGCCTAGATTGATTGTGTAGGTTCCCTTTTAGCTGGAACTATTCCGTAATGCGCTTTCTTCTAAACGTTGCTTCCCATGACTTAAAGGCCCTTTGGATGTTTGCCAGGTGGTGTTTGCCCTGGATGCCTAAAAATTGTTGTACTTGTAGGAGGCTGGTCACAAATAATATTCTGCTTGTGGTGTTTGCAACCCAGCACCCAGCCTTTCCCTCGTGGGGTCACGCCTGGTCCACAAGGCTGTGTTGACCAGTAGCTCCTGCCTTACATTTTGCACAGAACAAAAAAATTTTTTCCCCCAAAAACCCCACGGGAACAAACGTATCATAAAACCAGTGATGTGGGTTAAGAGCAACTGGATGCTGGAATAACCTCTGAATAAAACTTCTCATGGGCTTCAGCCGATCTGGTGCTAACCAAGTATTTGTCGTGCTCGAGGATGACTGCGTTCGTGCAGGGCTCTTGTGAGGTCTCCTTGTNCCCGCCCCGGACCCCCGCCGGCGGCCGAGCGAGGCCGATGCTGTACCCCTAAACGAGGGGGGGGGAGTCACTCTTGCAGGCCTACTAGCCGTGCAGTGCTTTCCTTGCTTCCCACAGGTGTCTAGTTTCGGGGCAGGGAGGGTNCCCCACGGGAACAAACGTATCATAAAACCAGTGATGTGGGTTAAGAGCAACTGGATGCTGGAATAACCTCTGAATAAAACTTCTCATGGGCTTCAGCCGATCTGGTGCTAACCAAGTATTTGTCGTGCTCGAGGATGACTGCGTTCGTGCAGGGCTCTTGTGAGGTCTCCTTGTGTTTTGCAGCAGCCAATTAAACTCAAGCTCTGAGAACTGCTTGCTGCTTAATTCCCCAAATTGTCATTATGAGGAGCTCCTCTTTCTTGAGGAAGTTTCCCTTGTTGGCGTGAGGAAGCACAACACTGGGCGGGGATCAGAACAGGTTTATAACCCTGACTTGCGGAAAGCAGACTCCACAATCTGTAAGATTGTAANTTAGAAATGGTATTTTCGGCTGGTTCTGTGGGTTTATTTCAGCGGAGCGGGGTAGAAATTATATTTTTCCGCTTGCTCGGGGTTTTGGTTGAAGGTGCCTGAGCTTCTGCTAAAAGTTATCTGGCTAATAGAGACCTGGTTTACTCATTTATAATTTTTTTTTTTTTANAGGCTTTTAACCGAAAGTCTGCGTTCTCCCTTGCTGCAGCACTGACTTTGCAGCCCCTATACCGAGAGAACTGGCCTCAAATTAGGCCTCAGCGAGCTGCCGGCCTTCCCGCCCGCTCCTTCCCCTTTCGCGCCGCTCCTCCCTTGTCGGCGGGAGCGCGCGCTGCCCGCGGCGCGCCCAGCAGGGGGCGCCGTCGTGAGGGCGAGGCGGGGGGGAGGCGCCGGGTAATCTGGGTGGGGAGGAGCGGGGCCGCGCCGGGACCCCGTGAGGAGGAGGAGGAGGCGGCAGCAGCAGCGATGGTGAGCGGGGAACGTGGGGTGGTGGGTCCCCGCCTCGGTCGGCGAACGGAGGGGAGAGAGATAGGGGTGTGCCGGCGCGGCCTGCGCCGTCCCGGCTGGGAGGCAGCGAGGCCGGGGCCTTGTCCAGCGGGGGGCGGGTGTGGGCCGGGGGCTCTCGGTCGCCTCTCAGGGGCCGCCGNAGTTGTAGAGAAGTAAACTCTTCAGCTGTAACCGGGATTGCTTGAAATACAGCTGGTTCCAGCACGCAGTGGTATGGCATGTCTTTTCTGAGTCCTCAAACCTGGAAGGGGTGTTATCTCTTCCCCCCCTCCCCGGCCCAGGAAGGTACCTTGAAATCGTGGCTGCTACTGGGTGGTAGATGAAAGAGCATCATCTCTGACCGACTGCCCTTTTCCCACTCGGTCACGGGTGCCCAAACACTCAAGTGCTGCTTCCTCATCCCTCTCTGGCGTGGAGCTGTGCCCGGCCAGTGTGTCACCACCTCCGTGTGGGGGACAAAGGCAGGGCCTATGGCATCTCTCAGCGTGCGTAGTCCGGGACAGCATCGAGAGCTTGCACGGCTTGTGTTTCAGTTACTTTCGGTTGCCAAAAGTTAGCTTTTTTGGAACAGAGTAAATACTGCACACCTTGTGCACGGTGTGGTCTAGACTGGCCTGGGGTTGCTGGAAGCGTGCTGTGTGGTCAGGCTGTTCTCACCTTAGTCTCTCTGTGCCAAGGCGTTGTTGTGGAGTTTTCTCTACTTATTGCATCTAGAAGACCTGTGCAGGTTTGCTATTTTATTCCTTAGACTAGACGGCAGCTTTTGCACAGGGTTCCTGGCTTCTGGAAAGCTAACGAAGCTGGCTGTATACTCAAGGGCTGAAGCTTTCTCTGGAGAAACACCGATATACGGCGTTTTTCCTAAATGGTGGGTTGAATCTGCGATCCTCCCCATGACCTTAGCAAAAGGGATTGTGAGGCACTGGAAACTTTCTTACCTAGATGAAGAAAAACCTTGCTTTTCCCATGTGCTGCGCGCTTCCAGCCTGCTAAGCGCTGTTTTCCACTCTCTTGCTACCCTTACAAGTTATAGATGAATTGCTAACCTGAGCCTGGGAGGATCTGCTGAGGTGACGCCTTGCTCCTTGCCTTTGCTTTCCCCAGCGCATGCTTCCACTGTTTGACGGTGCTAAGATAAACCTAATCACAGCGTTTATTCTGTATATGCGGTTTAATCGGTGTGGCAGTGATCAAAACCTTGCTGTGACTGTCTTGGCAAAAGGGATTGAGTAGAGCCCATTTCTGTGAATACGGAGTTTGAGGTGCTGCTTACCTCTTCTGCCAGACACATGATTCTGGCCATAGAAAGGCGTAGTTTCAGTCTGATTTCCTCTTGCACCGGCTGCCTTCCGCCGCAGACCCCGGCGTGCAGTGAGGGTTGTTTCAGGTGGCCTGATCTGTCCACACTCTTTGGTTTTTGGAAACGGAGTGATGCATTTTTGATCTAGAACTATTGCTCTCATTCCCCATGTTGTCGAAGACATTCCCTTTGAAGCATTAGCAGGCCTTCCTTCTGGAGCATTTAGTACCGAAATCTCTTTGTGTACTGGCTAAACGGCCATGGTCCTTCACTGGTTGGTGTAGCGATAAGAGCTTTGAAGTACATTTTAGTACTGTCCTTAGAGCGCAATGTGTAACTGAGATTTGGATTCTGTCAATTGATGTTGTAGTAGCAGGTGCATTGCTCTCTTTGCAGTGGGCTGTGACGACTGTGATATGATTTTTGTTATTCTTTTTTAGGAAAAATTTGTGTTTCCTAGAAATTTGCAGGTAGAAGTTGCTTGGAAGCCCTTGCGTTCTGAGCGTTTCAGTTTCCTTTGCCACTCTTAGCTCATCGAGATCCATCCGTGCCATGTATCGGGAAGGGCGTGTGACGAGGTATCGCAGGGGCCAAAGGGTTTTGCGCGTTGGCGTTGATAAGACAGTTTTTGAGGATTCTTCTGCACTGTGGTCAAAGTTGCCGAAGAACACAGCCCTTCGTGTATAATAGCGGCATTCAGTTTGTGCTGATACTAGGGGTTTTGTCGGAGGCTTGCGTAACCCTGCGAGGAAGCTGTGCCAGGTCTTGGTGCTGCCTTTGTTCACGGATGCCTGTTCCCAGAACAATTGCCATGCTATTGTCTGCTTTCAGACAGCTCCCGCCAAGACTTTATCTTTTAATGCTGCGTGTACCTCTGCGTGGCACCGAGCTACTCGCAAAATGGTTCAAATAAATACCCATTTTGTTCTCCAGAAGGCATGCAGAAGGGACTGCGTGATCCGCATCTGAGAGGATGCCGAGTGGAGGAACGAACAAATGTGTCCGGATGAGTCCCAGCACACAGGGAACTGAGCGCTTCTTTTGTTCTAATTCTTGTGGATGCCGGGAGAGGACCTTTCCTTGCAGAAACTGCACCTTCTTGGAGCCAGTGACCCACAAGGAGATCCGTAATGGGTTCACACAGGGCATCTATTGAGTGAATCCTGTCTCTTACGAGATTTGAGATCTGTGCTACCTGGAGCATGCCTAGATGTCTGCAGAGACTGCTTTTATAAATTGGCTTGTTGTAGTGAGCAAAGTGAACAATAAGTAACAACGTCTTGTGCGTGTTTTGGGTTAAATGAAATTTGAAATTGCACCTAATTTTGAAAGTCCCTCGGGCTCTTGTAAAACTACACATTTTTTTGAGCCTTGAATCAGCCTTTTTCCATCTTGTTTTGATAGTTTTACATTCCTTCTCTGCAATGGAAGCTGGGATGCTGCTGGTCTTACTCTGAGTTGCTGCCTTGTTTGTTTTTGTGCTGAAGCTATAATTAGCCATTGTCTAGCCACTCCCCTTGAACTCTCAGGGCTGGTGGGATAGTGCATATAGATTCATTTTGCATACACTGTATATGGCAAAAAAAAAAAATTGCCATCCCTCTGGGGAAAAAAAAAGGTTTCAGTATGGCAGTGGTGGAAATAATGCAGAAGAAGCTGGTGGTACCAGGGAGCTGTGGCAAGATGAGCATGACCTGAATGTTTTTCTTTCACATAGTTCAGCCTGTACATCTAAAGGTTCGTGATTGTTGTTTTCTGAGAGATCCTGTGTCTGGTATCGCTCGGTGTGCCCACATCCTTCGGTGCGGGGAGCAGCATGCAGTCCAAACCTCGAGCTGTAATTAGGAGCTGACTAACGAATATTCTCTGCCTGGTGCTTACGTAAAGATATTTGTCATGCTGGGGGTGGCGGGGAGGGACGGACGGAGGAGCAGGTTCATTACTGGGGTGCGAATCAAAACACTGCAGACACATGCAGTAACTAGCACCCTCGGAGGCTGAGGTGGCATTGCTCAATCCCTGGCTGGCCGGTAGGAAGCTGGCTGGCGGAAGGCTGCAAGTCCAGTACTTACCTGCGGCTGGGCCAGTCGTGCTGCGTAGTTACGCTGGGCAGACGTGCCTTTTGTGGCCAGAGCCTGTACTGGCAGCAGGGTGTTAGCTGAGGCATGGCTAATTGAAGTCTTCCTTCTTCTTAGGAGCAGAATAAATAAACGAAGCTGCTGTGTCGCTGCTGGTTTTCTGTGGTTTATTGTCAGTCGAGAAGCCTTCTCCTGGGAGAAGCTTGTTGCATAGGAGCACAGGCCTTAATTACGGTAGCAATACCTGTATTCCGTGCGTTGCCCTAATCAGAGTTGACCTAGCTCGTGCAGTCGCTATGAGCAATCTCCCTCTGCCTTGATTCACTGCCTGCCAAGTTGTGCGACACGCCGCCGTCTTCATCGGCTCTGTTGAAGTGAGGAAAGAGAAATGGCGAAGGCAAATGTTAAGGTTCAGGCATGGGGAGGTGGTCAGAGGGTCCCCAGTTTGGGAAAATGTGTGGATTCAGGTGAAAGCTGAGGATGTGGTTCGATCTTAGCAATTCGTACTTGCGTGGTGAGCCTAAGACTCGTGCTATTGCTTAAAATAAACTTGCCTTTAAAAGCTACTGTTATTCTGTGGCCCACTTTAAATGCTCTCCTGGGCGAAGGAAGATTCTGCTGATAAGACCTTTTTTTCTGCTCTTCCCACAAGTAAACTTTAATGGTGCTTCCACTTTACAGTGTCAGAAACAGGAGGGACTTGTAAAAAAAGTGTGAAGTCCTCCAGTTTATTGCCTTTCTGTTTCTCTTTTTTTTTTAAAAAAAGAAAAGGCTTATTTGAGTCCTAAAACTTGCAGCCGAGGAAATGCTGTTCTGGCAAATCTGCAAAATCTGCTCTCGTTAGCTTTGGCATTTTTGTCTCCTTCTCTTTCTTTTCTATCATCTGGGACAGAAGAGCATTACTACAGTTAATTTGTCCTCTTTTGTAGTGGCATAAGTGCTTTCCCTGCAACCAGCTCAGCTAGCTAATGGCTTTTAGAAATGAAGTACTAAGGATGTATTCCTAATCTGTGGAGCTAGAAATTCAATATGTAAACTGCTTGGGTTGCTGAGTGCATTAATATTGGTACAAATGAACACTGCAAGTCCTAATGATAGCAATTAGTATTTTATCTGATACCTGGGTCTGTCTTAATGCTCTGAGAATTAAAAACAAATCCTCCAGTGGAGATTTTCCCCCCGTGCTTTTTAGTGTGCTCGTAAGTCAACTGCTTCTGAAATAATCCTGTGTTTTATGAAGCTTTTGTGGGGGGAAGGTTCTCCTAAGGAAATAAAACCAGCTTATTTACTCTCCTATAAAGAGAAGGGAAATCTTTTTTTTTTCTGATGTCTTCACAAATAAGCAGGTTATTGTCTTACATGAAATTCTGTCCTGTAGATAGGCTTAAAATTGGGCCAGCTTGTTGTCTTTAGCCCAGCTGGGGGAGCGGTAATAGCAGGGGCGAATGGATGCTGTAATCCCGCAAAGCTGGAAGTGCATCCCGTCTTATTGCATGTGAGGAATGTTTCTTTTGGCTGAGGTTGATTGGAAAAAACCAAAACCCTGTTTTTTACTCTGTTATGAGGAGCACCTTCAGGTCTGCAGGGGAAGGGATTCAAAGGGCTTGGCTGAATGTAGGCAATGTATTTATTACCTCTGCCTCCTCCCTGTAAAACAAGGAAGCGGAGTAGGGCCACAGTGGTGAGGCTGCAATCGCATGTTATTGGTGTAATAAAAACAGAGTACATTCGAATGCAACCTTTTAAATGCCTTCTAGTTTCGCTAGGATGAAGTTAGTAATTTGGAAGGTACAGGGGTCTCGTATCGTGCTGGATACTTTGGGGCAAAGAGCAGCTTCAAAAATACTGAGTGTGTAGTTAGCCAGGGAGCTGAGAAATTGTATTTCATTGCTAACTTGTCTTCCATGCCAATTTTCACTGTTTTTTTTTTAATCCCTCTTTTCAGTATCCTTCTAAATTGATCAATCTCATCCTTCAAAGTCTTGTAAGTGTGAAATGACTGAAGAAGGAGAAAGTGAGAAATACAGAGAAAACTTTACCTTGTCAAACTGTACTCTTTGTGGAGTGACCTCAGATTGGTTTTTTTTAAAGCAAGAAAGGGAAAGAAAGAAATTCTTCAGTGGCTTAGAATTAACAGAATGAAAATCTTCTCTTATTTGTTCAAATCTTGGACATACCATTGAGTTACCGTATATCAGTGCTGGCATGCACACTTCTAGCTTGGGGTAAACTTAAGGTAAAATATTTTGTCTTCCACCTCAGTAATGCAAAAGTGAGCCGAGGCAGAGGCATGGTGCCTTGTACGCGTGGTAGTAAGAGCAGAAAAGCGGATGTTGCTCATACATCCCTGATGCCTTTGTCATGCACCTGAGCCTTTTTTGCTGGTAATCTGGCTGCGAAAATACCTTCTGCAGCAGCACGCCGGGGTTACTGTGGTGTCACGCGTTGCAGACGTCCCATCTGCGCTTTGCTTGGGATCACCTGAAGTTCAGAGTCGAGCAGCCTGAATTTACGGACCAGAACACTGATTTGATGGGCTCTCAGAAAAGAGAAGACACCAGGGCTTTTCTGAGGGTTTGCTTATCGCTGGATAAGCATCCTTAGGATGCAAGACTTGCCACTGGTATTCGTTGCGTCTAGAAAAACTGACTTACTTTTTCCTCCTGTCCCAGTGGAGAGCTGATGGGCTGCAGAACGCAGTGGTTTCAGTGGGGAGTGTGTGATTTGACAACAAAACGTGCAGTTGGCTAGGGTCTTCTATCCACAGCTTTTTCCAAGAGTGAGATCAGTGTCTTGCCAGATTCATTTATTTTAACTTGGCCATTGACTTAAGTGACTGCTGTCTAGAAGGTCATGTTCTGTTTTGATTTTGGGCTTATAGCTTACAGTATTCTCCATCTTCAGGAAAAAAAGCACAACCCACTTTATATTTGATGCTGCAGCATTTTCTTGCCATCAGTTGAGAGCAGCTATCGAGACACCGGCACATTAGTGGCTCTGTTTCCATTCTTTAAGGGCAGTTCCAAAACCGGGTGATATCCCAGTGTGAGCTGCTAGGCAATGAACCAAAGTTGCCGTTGTTGGTTAAACACGCCTTTCCAGGGATTTTTTCAGAGAAGATTATGCAAACTCGATGAAACTTAAGTACCACCTCTGCTTAGTTGAAAAAGGTAGCTCTTCCCTTAAATTCTAGGATTAAATCAGCTTTGTGGTGACTAGATTGGAGGACTGGGCATTAGCTAGGACATTGCCTAATTGCAGTGGTTTATGTGGCTGTCTTGTTTTCAAGGCTGAAAGTAGCTGGTGTAGTTTTAAATTGCCCTTTGCCAAGCAGATGGGTGCTAATTTGACTTCTCATAGCTGAGTGCTGCTCCTTATGAGGAGACCTGGTTTTGCCCAGTTCAGTCTGTGTCCCTCAGCATGTGCTGAAGCGTGGGTGATATTAGTCCTCTGCGATGGGTTGACACTGTTGTTTTGCTGCAATTTTTTAGCTTTATGTTTGGGTTGCTGAAATATTTTTAAATTCTCTTACATCATATGCATTTTACTGCTTTTCCAAAGTAGTGAATATTTAGTAGCAGAGTTTTTTTTGTAAGGAATCTTGCCATTTTCCATTGATTATTTGGAAGAACTTGGCTTTTTTTAGGCTTTTTGTAGCCTCTCCAGTTCTATTGAGATACGTAACCCCTAAATGTGACCTTTAAAAAAAAAACCAAACAACTAAATGCTGCTTCTGCTGTTGACTTGACCCAGAAGTGAGATCTGTAAAGGGTGCTGAGAAGGGAAGTTTTAGCAGCTTTTAATTTAGTGGTTTATTTATATCTGTCCTTGCAAGCTGCTCTAAACCCACCAAGAGTATGACGGCATAAGTATTAAGGATGTATTCCTTCCAAGGTTTAGTAACGAATCTTTTGAAAGGCCCTTTCTCTGTTGGTACTTTCTCTGTTTGGAGGGTGAAACTTTGTAGTGCTGAAGATCCCCCCTCCAGAAAACTCTCCAGCAAAACTGGGGAAAACTAGGCTTGACGGTAGGTTAAAGGGCAGAAGGATTGGGAAGAGTGCTCTGGGGGTGGGCTGAAGAAGCTTTAAAAAAAGCAAAGTAAAATGTACAAGCTTTTGTCTGTAACATGCAACAAACCCCCCAAATACTTATTTTGGGTCATAGCTCCAAACAAGGTGCGGTGACCTGGAGTCGTCTTATCTCTAGAAACCTTCTTTCAGAGAATCGTACTGAAGACCCCTGTTTTGGGGGAAAAATGGCCTTTTTCCCTTGTGTACATCCATTTTTCCCCACCCTGTTCTTCTGAGACTCTTTGAAGATATTGATTAGGTACTTGGGCTCTGTCCCGACAGTAATTGCTAGTTTGACATTGTAATTGTTATTGCGTCACAGTTTTCTGGGGTTTTTTTGGCAGCAGTGTGTCTCTTCCGTCCTCCCTTTGTATCGAAAGTACTAATTAGACCTTAAATTTAAGGAGTTGCTAAGTACTTACATCTTCTTTAAAAATCCAGCCCTGGGTACTTAATAGACCTGTTTTGGTGGTACCTGATGAGCGGTGGCTTCTCTGACAGGTGTATTGTAGTAGCTTAGTCTTCACCTGCCACCTAATAATTCCTTGGAAAAAATACTGAGATTAACACAATTGCTTCTCTTGGGCATGGTAGGATCTAGTGATGAGTCTTGGGACAGTGAAGCTTCCACATCTTACTCGTCTGCCCTTGACTCTTCTCTCTGAATACTTGAAATCTCTCAAGATGTGTATTTTTATCGGTAGCTCTTGACTAGGGGGGAAAAACCTGTCTCCTACCTGTTCTGTTTACAGGAATGAAGGAACGCGTGGGGTCTGCATACTGAAAAGCACCTTTTAAATAGACAATAGACTCACAGCCTGTTTGATGCCCTATCTGTGTGCATTTGAACCTCTCTCAAGATCAGTCTCGTTTTCTTTTGTGCAGGATGCCATTATTCCCTACAAGGAAATCCTCCAGATGTATTGGGAGAAAGCAACGAGCTTTGTGAATGCCCAGTGCGATGGACTTGAACCCTGGCAACTGGTTGGGTTGACGTTTTCTTCTACGCTTCTAAGTGTATGGCTGCATGGCTTCCTCTTCCAGTCTGAGAGTAAGTATTTGAAATGGGGGATTTTCTTAAGTTTTGGGGGGAAAGGAGGGGGGACAGAGTTGTTCCTAAGTAGTGGAGGGAAAGAGGATGAAGCAAGGCCAAACACTGGTTAAAACAGGCCTTCTGCTCTCAACTGGCATTAACAAAACCCTCTTCCAAATTAAGGTCAAGGCCTGTCTGATCAGTGAAACACCTCCATTCCTTCAGAGGGTGCGGTAGGCTAGCCTGGAATGCGCCTGCATCTCCTTCCCTTCCTCTCGTCTCCTTTTTGCTTTTGGCCAAACCATTTACTTGTCGCAACACTCTCTTCTTGCTCAAAACCTGGGGAAATTTATCCGAGAGCTGGGTTCTTGTGAACTTAGTCACTGGTGAAAAGTGGAAAGAGATAACTCTTGCTCTTGATTGTTTCCCTTCCTGCTGGGGGAGGAGACGTGGCTTTGATTCGGTGTTGGAGGCATGTTTCATCCTCAGGATGTTCAAGATAATTGCATGCGGTATTGTTGTGTGGATTTTTTTTTTTTTTTTCCCCCAGAGCATCTTCCTGTTTTGATAAGTTTCTGTTATTGACGGCTCTTCAGTGAGATCTCTTTTGATGAACCTGCAGTTTTCTCTGGCTGTGTGATGGTCAGAGATAACTACCTTGCCCTCAGAGCACAACACGGTGCTTTGTAGTTCCCAGAGGCCTTAGGGTTACACTCCAGTGGCACTTTGTTAAAAATAGCCGAGTTTTTAACTTGATCTTTACTTCTGTGCCTCTCTGTTCCTCAACCAGCCTTTTTTCTTTTTAAAGACGGGAGTAGCTGAATAGTGGGAATGTCTATGGAAGGAACAAAATGGTATGAGGCTTTTGCTCAATACAGGGTTATGTGAGCTTCTTGGCTATATTTGTACTGTTGCACAGTATTTTTTTTTAAGTATTGACTAGCTGTTACAAGATCTGATTAGATTGTCTGAATTTTTCAGGAGTTTGCAGTCTTTTCTCACTGTGGAAGTTATTAATGAAACAGTGCGTGCACTGAAATGTGCAATAGAAATGTTATCGTCAGAGTGTTAATGAGTATTTGCTACAGAACGTGCCAAACTGCAATTACTCTCCTTCTGTAGCTTTTCAAAATATATATGAAGTGAAATATATATATATATATATATGAAGTGGCAGGGAAAATGTAGATTAAAATGCAAAGTCCTAAAATGGTTGATTTTTAAAGTTGTTTAATTATTTCTTGGTGTAAGTGTCCTGTAACTGCTGGTGCTCAATTGAAATGCCTGTAGGACTCAAAAGGCATTTTTGGTGGCTATAAAGCATCTGTGTCATCCTGCTTTCATTCCTGCCTTTAGAGCGACCCTGGGAGTTTTCCGGTGTTTGTCATCAGTGGCTTCTCTCATTTCAGTATTCGGACTGTGGTGGCATTTCTGCTCTTCCCTCTGTCCGTCCCCTTCCCCTGAGTCGCCTCCTGTTGCATCACGCGTTTCCTATACGGGATGGCCAGACACCGGGTGAATCCTTGTCACGTTACGGCTGAACTACTCTTTCCTCCTTTGGTCTGGGAGCCTGTTTCACGTTGCTGAGTGTTTTCATGCTACAGTACTATTCTGGTTTGAAGACACAGAAAATAATTTCAAGAAGTATTTTCCTTTTTTGATGGAGACCTTGCCTTTAGCAAATCCTAGAGTCCCTCTCTTCTCTGTAAAATTCCACATGTGGGTGCAAATTCCCATATAAGTAAGAAAACGAGTCAAATTATTGATTCCCATAGATGGCTACTGTTCTGCAAGGCAGATGTTTCTGTAGCCTGGTCCATTTCTGAACCTTGCTCTTTGATGCTCTGATCTGTCCCACCATGTCCCCTTGGTCACTGTGTTATTTTGGCCTGGATCAGAAATACTGAGCCTGTGTCGTGGGCTGTAGCGGAAGCATTGTGCTCCCATAAACAAACATTTCTTTTGTTTCTTGAGTCACATTGGGTTAATTTCTGACTTTTGTCTTTCAGGTTTAACATCCCGAATTAAAAAACAGTTCTTTAAACTACTGAGAAAAATGCCGTTTATCGGGGCTATAGTAAGTATTTGAACACCTTCTCTTAATATTATGCCAGGTCCTTGTTTCAGCCTGCATAGTGCTGAGACCTTGCATCTTTGCTGTCATGTTACTGTGATCATAATGATCCAAGGGGAAAGGTTTGGAAGGTCTTCTGCTGCCACCTGGTTTAATGAAAGTTATAATTTCTACCTAGTCTTTTTGTCGTAGTATCACTTTCATAAAATGGGGGTGCCATCTTTTTTTTTTAAACCACTGACTTTAAATCGGTAAATGCAGTTACAGAATTTTCCAGTAATTACAGAATTTTCCAGTAACGTTTCCTCGTTGTTAGATTTTAAGAAAATAGTTTTATTTATGGAAGAAGGGGGACAGGATTGAACTTGAGTTGTTCTTATAAAACAATGTCTTATTCTTGAGCAAGTGTGAGATAGCCAGGTGTTTGTTGTGCAACATGGAAGGATAATTTTTTTAATCAGATGACTGGCCAAGATTAGTTTAGAGCTCAGACACCTATTAGCAATAGTTAGCATTATAGCACAAAGATATCAGAAACTTGTGTAACCATTAAAATGAGACAAACCTTGGTGTTTGGAAGATGGTGTTTTTTTTGCATGAAAACTTCAAACTACAAATGTCAGCATGTTTTAGCATGTTAACAACTTAATGATTGAGAAATGTACAGCTTGGTTTATTTTACCTAGTAAATGATGGTATCACACTTGATAATTGCCTGTCTTTCTGCTTGATATGTTGGCAGATTTACACGTTGATTCGGGGGGGTCAGGTCTGTTATAGGCAATTTTATCAAATGAAAGTAGCAAAGAGGAACTTTTTCCTTTTGCCATGGACATGGAACTCAAGTTTCTCCCCAGCCCTCTGGAAGGGACTAACATCCCCCCTTTATGTCACGTTAAGTGCCCCG
This sequence comes from Pelecanoides urinatrix, assembly GCA_013400755.1. NCBI lineage: Eukaryota > Metazoa > Chordata > Aves > Procellariiformes > Procellariidae > Pelecanoides > Pelecanoides urinatrix. Next base: position 13,439 of record VZTQ01011571.1, read on the forward strand.
ACTTTCACCTTCTGACCTGAGTAGCCTTTGATGAGATGAATTAATGACTTGTTCTCTTTTGCTTATATTTGTTGTCTGCCTGTTAGAAAAGGCCACCTTCCGGGCCCCTCGTATACAATCCCTATTTTGTCCAGACTTATCTTCTCGGGGCTAGGGCTGTTAAGCTCTCCTGTGCCAGAGGACCACTGGCCTGTCCTGTCTGTGTACTGTTTCTGCTCTTTGATAAACTGATACCTGATACCTTATCAGTTGCTTACAGAAGGCCTTGACTTTGAGGCATTCCAATGTCCAAAAGTCTTTAAAGCTGATGATATCCCCACACCTGAGTTGCCTGGAAGAAGAGTCTGTACTTTGGAATGTGTTGTGAGAAGAAGTCTGGGCTTCCTGAATGTAAGGTGTGGGTGGGAGGAAAGAAATCTCATAACTGGACCTGTAGTGGAGATTTCTTCGTTGTGTCTCGCTATTTTCATGAGTTTCTAAGCTGTGTGTGTGATGGCAGAGGAGACAAGGTACAAAATAGCATGCATCTGAAGACTTCTGCAAATTAAAAACTGTGGTTTAAAAAGGTTTGGTGGATGAAAATGCAGTACTTTTGCCTTGAGCTTTGTTTTCTCAAGCATTAAGGAAGGGGCTCAGAGCTGCCACTGCTCATCAGGACCCAATAAGGAATGTAGTCTGTCTGACCGTGGTGGTGGTGTCTCTGCTGTTAAATGAAACGAGGCCAAGCAGTGGCCCAAGTGCCACTCTGCAGTTGGCCACAGCGGTTACTTGGCACAACTCTGGGCTGTGCCAGCTAGCGTTCCCATAGGCAATTCCCAGTGTGGTTTAGAGACTAGCGCATGCCAGTTCACCATTCCAGGCAGCTTGTTTTTGGAGGGAGAGGTTGGTAGGAAGGAAGAGTTGAGCTGTGTGGCTGTCAACTCTTGCTATGCTTTTTGGTCACAGAGCTGAAACAGTTCCTATCTATTCTGCTCAATAGGATGGGATGGAGCTAGAGAGTTCAATCTCGCGTGCACTTAACAATTATTTATAATATGGCCAGCGCCATTGTTGATAGGGTTTTCCTTTCTTTTTAGATTCAAAAGAAGATTGATGAAGCCTTGAATGATGTCACTTCCAGTTTATCCTTCCTGAAAGATGAAATGGATTATATCAAAGCGCTGCCGGAACAAGGCATGAGCCAGGCTGAAGTACTAGAGAAGATGAAAGAGTACAGCTCAAAAGGTATGAATGTGAGTCTGTACTGCATCAGAGCTGGGTCTGTTTCTTAGACCTAACATGAGACTTACTCTTTTAAATGAGATCTAATGACTCCTGCTCATGGTTTGATCGTAAAGATTTCTTCCCTGATGCTCCTTGCTTGCAAGTTTTTGTCTGTTTTCCTTCTGGAAGTGACTGAGATCAGTATTCATGGCTTCTAATGCTGTATTTGGGTATTTACAGTAAAATTCCGTTCCTTCCCCAAGAGTTCTAGACTGATGATGGGAGAGCTGAGGAGAAGAGAAATACGGAGGAAATTACTTGAATGCATTTTTGATTGTATTTCTGAGCAGTTGCCTTGATGTTCGACTTTAACCAGAAATGTGTTTTCTGTGAAGCCCCAGGGAATACTCATAATAATAAAAAAAAAAAACCCAACCAAAACAAAAAAAAAACACCCCAAAAAACAATTTCCAAGCAGGATTTTTAGGGAATTTCCAAGACTGTCTCTCTTAATCAAAGTCATAATGGTTTGCACCTTGAAAATGCCATTTAAGGAAGGCAAAGTCATGATGTTTTTCTCCTGGCTTGAGTCCACATAAGCAGTGTCTGAAACTTAAATTAAGTTGCCTCACTCATGTAAATATCTCCACCCCGATTCATGTACCTATTACTCGTAATGAGCAAATTTGGGTGACTGGCTGTCCAGAGAAGATATGACTGCCCTGCTCCTATTCCAAATGTGAGAAATGCCTTGAATTTTCTGCTAGAATGGTGCATCTACTCCCAATTCAGAAACAGTTTTGCAGTCGAGTATCTTATAACAACTTCCTTCTTTCCTACTTTTATGTATTGCTTATGTAGCTTCTGTCTGCCTTTTCCCTCAAATGATTATTTCCTTCCTTCACCGGGTTCTTCTTTTTCTTTTCCTGTGGCCCCCTCCTTCCCACGCACGTGCACTCCCCTTTGAAAGTTGCTTGGAAAGGAGGGTTGGATTGTGACTATGTTCACCTTATATACGCTTGTGAAGCTGATGCCGTTGCGTTTTATGAAGGAGGCTAACAGGAGAGGGAGCAAAGAACCAAGCAAGTGGAAATACACTGCTGGGGTGTTTGGAGGCAGAAAGTTATTTGGTTAAGTACAACCATGTCACCCTTTTCAATAGGTTGTGCTGCTGATGCTGTTCCATCCACCCGCTCTCAGTTGTTACAGCTTCAGCGGCATATTGTTTTAGGTGAAATCTAATCGAGGCACCCGGTGCTGTAGGCTTTAACAATACAAGCTTGGCCTTTCCGTCTCTTCTCAGCTTACAGTGGTGATGGGTGCTCTTTGAAAGTGGCTTTAACTTTAGCCACTTTAGAGTTCAGTTGGTTGGACAGCAGTTCGGGGAGACTGAGTGGGGATTAAGTGGATTACATATTAATATAACTGCTTGCTGCAGCTAGATGTTGTTTATGTGCTGACTCTTTAGTCATCAGTTACTTGCGGTTTGCTAAGTTCATGGGATACGCGATGCCAGAGGCTTAGTGTCGCACGCAGCTGTCTCTGTGGCACAAAAATCGTACTTGTTCCTCATCAGTGAAATGTCAAAAGCTGAATCCTCCTCTGCAGAACTGGTGGGAGGACTTCTCTGTGCACTTCTACGTGCTTTCTGAGAACGGCTGTGTTTGCAAGCAGTGTGCTCTTCCTTCTCTTTCAGGAGACGTGCGTTGGCAGGATGGGAAAGTCTCTGGGACTGTGTACAGTGGTGAAGAGAAGCTCACCCGTCTGCTAGTGAAGGTGAAGTGCAAGCAGTCTAACTTTGCATCTTTGTAGATACCCTTAGCATCTTCAGGGTGACCAGAAACACCTCAACACTCTTCCAACATTTTTCAAAATAAATAGGGAAGATCTGAAACTAAGGCTGCCCAACTGTGAAGACAGAGCCTGGGGTAAATGTAGGTGGAAGGGGAATTATTAGCAAAGCATTTGGGCAGCGTAAAGCTGACCAAGTGACCGTTCCTCTGAAAACACCGTGTAGAGATAACTAGGATCCAACCAGATGAGATGTTGTTTTGAGTAAGGAAGTTAGAAGCTGGTTACAAGTGAACTGGAAGCTGGTCCTGACCTTCTAATTCAGGGAATGGTGGGAGGCATGAAATAGCCGTTGATCAGCTTCAGCAAGCCCCCTGACAGATGTGCCTTTGCTGCAGGCTGGAGTGAAAGCATCCTTGGCTGTCCTGTTACTGGGAGACTGTGGGACTTTGGACTGGAACAGCTTCACTGAGCAAAACTGAATTATTCTTGGTTTAAGCAAAAAAGAAGTTTGTAAAACGTTTTTTGGCCATCCAAATCTTACAACAATGGAGCATCGGCATGCTTCAGTGGTGTCTTTGTTAGGTCTGTTTACTTACTCAGGAACTTTTCCCTTTGAGAAGGTTGGAAAATAACCTAAACAGCCCAAAGGTCTGTTTTCGAATAGATCTACTTCAAGAGGTTTTTTGCTAGAAAGGGAAGTCTAGCCTTCTTGCTCCTGGGAACAGCTTTATAACAGCTGTAATGAGCTCTGTTTGGTGGCTACTATTGGTGTTTTCTTCTGCTTGTTGACATTTTCTTTGCCACTTCTGGGGAAACATAAAGCTCAGAGCAGCCTTTCTAGAGGGGCCTCAGCTTGGATTGAGTGTTGTGGAAACGTTCCCTCTGTTTGTGCTGTTTGTTTGCTGGGTTTTCTGCTGTATTTCTTTTAACATCCCTGCAGTTGTTTTTTGATCTCGATTGCAGGAGGTCGGAACCGGCCTGTTCCAGCCTTATCCTGTGAGCCCGCACTTGCAGAATGAGCATGAAATACTGGTTTCCACGGCCAGTTTTGTTGCGGTGTGGGTGGGCAGTTGTGCTTTTCTAGCTGCTTCAGAATTCCCCTTTAATAGTAAACTTGAAAACTAGTTCTGCAAAGTAAGTTTTTTGGCCTGCTTTGTGTAAAGCAATCGTAGGTTGCATATTGTGTTCTTTTTAAAAAATAGCTAAACGATTCAACCTGTCTTTACAAAAAGAAATATTGCAGCGTTATAGAATCACTCCACAGGCCAGATTGCCCTAGAAGAACAAGTGAGTTATTTTTCCCCCTCAGCCGTAGCTTCCCCGCTTGTGATATTTACTTGCAGCAGGAGTTAAGTCCAAGGAGATCTGCAGTATTGTCTAGGGCTAAATGCAGCCAATTTGCTTATACAGTTTGTATGGCAAGTTCCCAATTCTGCACTGATAATTCAGTGCTTCATCTGCAAGGCTAACTTTCTGTCTTTGTTTTCTGAAGGTGTATGAAGAGTTTGCCTGGAGTAATCCTCTCCATCCAGATATATTCCCTGGTTTGAGGAAGATGGAAGCAGAAGTAGTGAGGATTGCCTGTACGCTCTTCAGCGGGGGCCCCAACTCTTGTGGTGCTGTAAGTACCCAGTTTTCAAGTGTCCCATGAACGTTTTGGATATTTCTGACTTTGATTTAAGTGTAAATGCACCTTCTGCTCTCCAGCTGAGGCTGAGGTCAAGCTCATTCTGGTATAAGCCATGCCAACATAGCTGTACAGAAGACGGTTGCTAATTGCTGCTCTTGGTGAAGCTTTCTGAGAGACAGTTTAACTCGGGGAAGTAGTACTTTAGACAAGACCATTTACTTCGGCTTTTTTTCCACACTCTTAAATGATACAGGCTTGATGGCAGTTGGAAAAGCGAACCAGTGTAATGTAGCCTGGCTGGTTGCCAGCGGGGGATGGTGAACGGAGCAGTGTCACTTTGAGTAGCTCCCCTCAGTTTTAATCTCTGAACTGGAAATCTGTGAGCCTGCCAGAATGCTAAGATAGAGGACAGGACCGGCTGGCTGGTCACCAGCAAGCAGCTTCAAGTATTGGCGATCAAGCAGACGTGGCACGTGTTGTCATTTGTCCAGCTGGAAAGCTGTCTTTCCAGGCTTATGTGGCCTTCCAGTGTGCTAGGGTGGAAACCAGTTTTAAAGCCTTGATAGGGTTCCTAGCAAGAGTCCAGGTGTGTGTCCTTAAATTGATGATTTCAAAGTTGGTCAAAGAGCAAAAGTTGTGAACTTGCATGGTGAATTATTGTTATAAAAATGAGTCATGGTTTTTTTTTAATGCTCCTCTCTTGCTTTACCTTTTTGGTAAGGATCCTGAATTCCTTAGGCCAAATTCTCTCCCTGTTTACGTGGTGCGTGGGACAGCGAGGTCTCATCTCCTAGCACGGAGGTCAGGTGCAACTGTAATACAAACAGGCTGCTTAGTAACTTGTGAGGAAGTAGTTCCATTTGTGAGAAGAATCCAGATGAGATTTTTCAGAGACTGGGCCTGAAGTGATTGCTGTCTGTAAATATCCTGGGGAGGGAGAAGGCCAGCAAGGGCTGAAGATCAATATGGGAAGAGGCAGTGTTGACACAAGAGCTTATGAGGTGAACTGGCCTTGAATGGGCTTAGTCTGACAGTTGGAGGCTTGGTTGTGTTAAGGAGGTAAGTACTTGGAGTAGCCTTATAGTAGGTGTAGTTGGGACCAAGCTCCAACTGGATTGAAGACGGAACTTGAGTGTGCAGTGTCCGGGAGTATAAGGCGTGATGGCTTTTGGTAGCAGGAGACTGCACCCTGTGACCTGACTTGTCATCGTGGGACTGTATTCCTTGTGCCACCTTCAAGTTTAGAGAAGGAACATGCTTGTAAAAAGCATTTAACTTCACCTTATCTCCTTCCTGGTTTGCAGTGCTGAGAACACTGGTGGGATTATCCCTGGAGCGGGGAAGAGGCTGGGTCTAGAGCTGTTGAAACTCATCTTTATCAACTGTTGAGATGTCAATTGATAAAACAGTCGGATAGCCCTGTGACACTTACCGTATGCTTGGAGAACTTTGCTTGCTGAAGCCTGCAACGCGTGTGTTCAGTTTTTGTTACGTAAAGCATCTGTTGTAAAAGTGTCAACCTTGGCCCTGTGTGCTCTTTCACTGAAATTTGGAAGTGGAATTGCCGAAGAGGAGAGGTTCGGAACGGGTAAAAAACTGCTCCAGAACAATCAGATAGTGATCATGGCCAATGTGAGACCTCCACAGATGCTTTCTGGGGAATCCGGCTTTTTCCTCTGCTCCTTTCTTTTCCCCCTCCCTTCTGAGGATTGTGCTGCAAAACCGCAGCTGAGATTCAAGCAGAAGCAAAGCAGAAGCATGCAACCTGCTGTGGAGTTACCTTCTAGCTGGTCGAACAGTCAAATTTGCAGGGTGAGAGGGAGGGTGGAAAAGCTGATTGGCCGGAAACATAAGATTAATTGCAGCCCTGTAATTATCTTGTCCAAATGAGTCTCTCCAGTGGACTTTTTGTCTTCCTCCCACATTGCCCTTCCTGACTGTGAAGAGTGTCCAGAGCTGCTAATCGTTGATGGAGGGGTGTGGGTGGATACATGGAGGTCACATGCTCTTTAAGTAGTTGGGCTCAAAGACTTCTCTTCTTTTTCCCAAAACAGAATTAACATTTCAGAATTATTTCTGGAGGCTTGGACAGTTACAAAGTAATTTTAAAGGAGCATTTTTTCAAACCGATGCAATGGTTTCTGTCTCTGGAAGGCCCTGCTGTAGCTGGTTGCTCAGACTGCTGCAGTTACGCTTCAGTAACCGCTGAGGCTGTAAAGCAGAGAGATGGCTAAACCAGGGAGGGTGCGATGCTGTGAGCTGTCTTTATCTTTAAATTGATGTGTTCAGGAGGTGCTGCTGAGAAGGCTTCTGGTTTACCCGATTCAACTTTTGCAGTGTTCTAAACTAAAACAAATGTGGTTTTTTTTTGTTTTGTTTTTTTTCCCCTCCCTTAATTTCATCACTGCTGTCTCCAAGAAGCAATGTGTCTTACTGCCAGGTCCCTGTCTGCTGGATTTGCTAACCTGATTTAAACAGCTGGGACTGCTTGTCCAATTTTGTGGGAGCCTGGTGATGGTCCCTGAAGGCAGATGGAGCTTGTTGGTGTATCTGTGGCTACGCTATGTGGAAAACATCTAAAGTTTCTGTCTGTGCTTCTCAGTGAGGCAATTTCACTTCCTTTGTGCTCTGATTTCCACGACACATTGCAGAACGGCGCTTTTTGGGGCTAATGCTCTGCTGCTCAGTCTGGGAAAAGCAGCACAGTGACACAGTGGTGCTGTTCCCAGGGCTTCCAGCAGCCTGGGGATCCCTGCGTGGTCCTGCCCTGTGCCAGGTGGACATCTCCCGAAGCAGGATCTCTGGAGAGCAGTCCCCTGCTCTCTGAAAACCTCTTTGAAGGTTTTCGGTGTGCTTAATAAATGCTAAAATGAAACATGTCTTTTTAGATTTCTGAATGTTAAATCAGATGAGCAGCTTGGATTATTTATAGAGGTTGCCTTTATTTGAGACATGGGGTCTATAATTCTCCTTAGTTTAAACATGGGCATAAAAACACTACCAATGCCCTTGTGGTGGGGGGGTGTGCAGGCATGCTTTCTGCCTTAAATTGCACCGGGAGATGTTCTAGGTTTTTAAGCAGTTTTTAAAAGTAATCATTTTCAGCAGCGGATGGATGCTTCCTATTTCTCACGAATTACTCCTTTTGTTCTTACTTTTAATCGTATTATGCAAGAGAAAAGAGACAGGAGTTGGTGATTTTTAGCTCCCAGGAGATTCTAATCACATTCTTGCAATGATTTGGAAGGACTAATTAAGCTCAGCACACGGAGGAGGAAGGGGGGGAGTTTGTTCTTGTCTGATGTGTGCATGTGTTCCTGTTCACAAGGTGCTTTGTTTTGCAGTGCTGGCTCTGGATTTCCCCTCTAATTTGGGGAGAAATCACCACTTTCATGCAAGCTTCAATGATTTTTTTTTTTAGTAGTTGTTCAAAATTTAAACTGCAGCTTTGAAGTGCAGGGGAAAATTGTGTAGGGGGTGTGTGTGTGTATTTGATGTCAGTCTTTTTGCACTTTCTGCAGCTGAGGACAGGAGAGAGGAGGCAAAATTAGTAGATGCAAACCTAAGCCTCCTGTAGAAACCCTTTAGTCTCTTCCTCCCAAATTCTGGGGCTTCCAAACTTTGTCGTAGTGCTGGCTGCACATTTCAAGTAGGACTTTAACAGTGAAATGTGAGTGATGTGTCTTAGGGGGGGCTTAAATGCTGCGGATCTGTCAGGTTTTATCTGTGGTGATGAGCGGGTCACCTCGAGAGACACAACGGTGGAATTTACAACCTGCAGGTTTACAGGGGTTTTATGTGAGTCTGCCACTCCGTTATGACCATGCAGTGGGTTGTGGTGTATTTTTACTCTAATGCTACCTTACAAATAAATTGTAGTTTGCTTTCTTATTCATGGGGTAGTTCAGGTCAGTGGAACTTCTGGTCAGCTTTGTCGCCAGGGTCTGAATGGATGTGTTTCCTAAGGTGAAAATGCAAGCAAAACTTGAAGGATCATGAACCAAAGTGGTTCTTTTATGTCTGACAGTTTGACTGTGACGTGCAAGTGGCATGGCCAAAGAAATCCCAGAATAGGGACTGTGCCTCTTATTGCTGTTTTAATGAGGGAGGGAGCAATGGAAGGGATATACCGAGTTTAGAAAGCAGGAAAAAGAATGTGCTTTCTCCTCTCCCATTTGGAAAATAATAAATACATCAAGAACAAAAAGGTCTGTTTGCCTGCCTTTTTCCACACACTTTGCCTGGCTTTTGAAGATAGCGCAGGGTTGGAAAGCTGTTTAAAACAATGCCTGTTTCCAGCCCCTTTTCCCCATGGCGTTGCTTGAGTCTGTGCACTTTCGTTTAGAGGAGAGAAGAAAATATTTGTGTGAGCCATTGGTGGGTGCTGAATCACTGCGCGTTGGCCGGCTGCCGGCGTGCCGCAGGCGGTGGGGAAGCTGTATCCTGTGACAGTGATTCAAGCCCCGGCTATAGCAGAACGAGTTTGCTGTTGACAGCTCAGCTGACAAAGCCTCCTGCGAAGAAGCGGACTCCCTCTGCAGGTACGAACCGCCTGGACCAAAACGGTTTTTGCTGTTGTAGCTGTGCCACGCTAAAGGTGCTGCTGTAGATCAAGCTGCTCTGGCACATCTCCGTGGCTTACACTCGTGTCAGTGCGGATGTGCCGGCTGTGGGCTGATTTAGGAAGCTATCTCACGGAAATTCAGCTTTTTGGGTGGACTTTCAGCTGCCTGAACGAGCTTTCTGTGTGGTCATCTGCGTGCCAGTCTTGGTGCCTGGGAGGAGGATCCGTCCCGGATGCCGTTCCTTAACCTGCATCTGACCAACTCCCGAAAAGCAGCGACTCTGACCTCCCCGAAACCGCGTGTGGCTCAGCATTTGCCTGCAGGTGATAAGCCAGACTTTGAAGGAAGGTTTGGCATATATAAGCACCAAGGTGTTGGTGCTTTGGTGGAAAGATCGAAATGGGAATAAGACTGCAGAGAGGCTGCTCTTTGCAGAGCAGGTTGCCTAGATGAGTGTAGAGGTAGGGACTGCTTGCTCAACAAGGAGCAGGCCTGGTGGCACGAAGCATCTGGTGTGCAGTAACGCGGATCCCAGGATCCCCAAATCACGCCTGGCAAAGTTTTCACAATCGTTGCAATATGGTAAGCAATGTTGCAAGCAGTGTTACAAGTGTGCAGTAATCCCATTCCTCTTCTCCCACCCGGCAGTAGCAAGGCAATCAGTGTTAACCAGCTGGTTTTTTTTCCCCCAAAGGTAATAGCTGACGACTTCACAGATCTTTTCATAAGAAGGGTTGAGGAGTGAATGACACAGCCCATAAAACACTTAGGACATTGTGTTCCTGCTGCCACATATTTGCTTCACAATAAATGCAATGATTTCTTTATCCAGCGTGAGGCTCTGTTAGGGTTTATCTGTGGCAACTGTTGCTTTACAAACTACCCAAAAAGCAGAAATTGTCTGTGGTGTGACAGTTGCTTCCACACTGCCTGTGGCAGCAGCTGCTGCTAGCTTGGATCGCGTTAGGAGCAAACCTAGCAGGCTGTTTTATGTGCCTGTGAACTTTGTTCCTTATCTCTGTTCTTAATGTTTAGTCATTGTCACGCAGTCACACTTTTTCCTTGCATTTTGGGGTTTTGCAGCTGTGTCAGCTGGGGGGGCGGGGGGGAAAAACCACCAAAACAAAAAAACCACCCAGACTAGCAGATGTCATAAGGCATGCAAATGTGATTTCATCCTTTCTATGTTTATTTTTTTGGGGAAGAGATTAAAAGGGGAAGTTGCAGTTGGTTCAGCAGGTCTGAGGATCAAAATTAGCCTTCTGTAAGTACTATAAGTAGCTTTTGGTTCCTCTTTCACCTGCACTCCTGTATACCTGTCCCACGTACCCCCCATCCTCATGCTGGCTCACCCAGCTTAGCAGTCAGTCAGTCCTGCAGGCTGCTTCAAAAACCAACCTCACATTTTACTAGGTTAAAATTTTACTTTGGAAGATTTGCGCCCACACGCTTTTCTGTCCCCTGCATGTCAGAACTCATAAAGGCTGGCCGACAAGAGACAGCCCTCCCACTTGAGGAATTTCTTCCTGTCGTTTCACTTATTTATTTGCAACAGCTCTTGAGTTCTGGTATGCGATAGTGACCCCGATTGAACAGCTTGTGCCTGTACCTTCCTCTCTTCCACCTCCTGATGCGAAACTCCTCGTTCTCTTATGGTCAGGGTAAAGAGGGCTGGGACAGCACAGGTAGTGGGTGGTGCGGATACCAAGGCACTTGTTGGGGAGAGTAATGCAGAAATTCCTCCTGGTATAAAATTTCTTGGGTCTTTGAGGACTTACAAGCTCTGGCCTGCTGTTGACCAGACCTAGGCTGGCCTCTGCACGGAGAGCTCTGCTCTCTGCAGTGTTCCAGGTTCTGGGTGGGTTTTGTAGCTCAGAAACGGTGCCAACGCTGAGCTGGCTCCGTGCCTCGGCATGGCACTGCTCCAGGCCTAATAAACCCTGCTGGACTTCAGCTGACTTCATACAGAATCAACTTTGTTGTTTCCGTATACGTGGCATAATTAATCTGTAATCCAGATAAACAATCCCCGGGTAATCAAGAGCTAAGTATGTACTAGTAGTTTCATGAGGTGCGGTCATGTTTGCCAGCTATTGGCTGTGCAGTATGGTCCCCTCTTGGCGGGCTTTTGAGTAGAATTTTTTTTTTCTGTTTTCACTTTCCCCCTCTCCCTTTAAATAGAGCAGTCAACATTTAATTGTGCACTTTCAAGCTGAATGTCAGAAAGCTACCTGGAGCTGTTCAGTGGCTTCTGCTGCCCTTGAAACCCGAGTTTTCCTGTCCATCTCTTGCCTCTGAAGCATCTCTGGGCAGAGATGCTGTGGCAGCATCCCTTTTTTTTTGCTTTTCTTTTCTGCAACATCTATGTAAGCAGTTGTTTTTCTTGTTTACTTCTTTTCTTCACAACAGATGACATCTGGGGGGACGGAGAGCATTCTGATGGCCTGCAAGGCGTACCGAGACCTGGCTTACGAGAGGGGCATCAAACAGCCAGAAATGTGAGCAATACTTCCATGGCTTGGTTTTTGCTTTGGGAGCCTGTGGGACTTGCTGTCCCTCTGAGTGGAGGTGGCTGCTGGAGCCCAATATTCCTTCATTTCATAGCTCATTCCCACCTCCTCCTTGTCCATCTGTGTCTGAAGGAAAGAAACCTGGGTCGAAAGAAGGGGTGCAGCAGCACAGGAACCTTTAAGCAGCCTGGGGGGCATGGTGCTGCTGGGGGGCTGTGGTAGTTGTGCTGCGCAGATGTTTTTGGCAATACCTGCATGCTTCTCCAGACAGAGCCTGCTTATATCTGCTTTGGGCCCCTCTCAAGCAGAGATTGTCGGGCCCTTTGAAGTGTTTTAAGGTTTTTGATTTATTCAGATCAAAGAGGGTTTAGCCTGAAAACTCTGGGACTAAAGTTGGGGCTGACGGGAGCTGAAATGAGGAATTGTGCTAGTCGTTACGCTGCTAATAGAGGATTTGCTCTCTCTAAGGTGCTTCTTTTTTCTAGACGGTGCATCAAAAATATTTCTCTGGTTAATTGCTTACGAGGGGAAAACGTAAAGAGAGATGGAACACTGTGATGTTCATCTTCTGTTGAATACCTGCAGTTCTTTTCTTCCCTCAAAACATTTTTGCATGCTATTAAAGGCCCAGATAAAGATATGATGCCTCAGAAAATAAGGTTAAGTCAGGCTGTGCAGCCACTGCCATTTGAGGTGGGAGACAGCAGATGTTATGTTCATTTGGTGTATTTATGCTGCTCCTTCCTTTTTCTATCGTCTCATATGCCCCTCTCAGGGCGGGTGGTTGGTAGAAGACGGTACAATATCCTTTGATGTGACAAGAAATAAGCTTTCTTGGGAATTCTGGTTCCTGGTTCACAGAAGACCATGCAGTGGAATAGAATTACTTCAGTAGGTTTTCTCCGGGTTGTTCAAGATCTAGTGTCCATCATTTTAGTTCAGAACAGCACATGGCCTCTATTATGTCCCAGAGAGTATTTTCCTTAGCTTTATTTGGTTTGTATGATTTTTGGCTGGTTGAAACATGCAATTGGCCTGTTTGTGACCTTTCTGTTACATGAGTATCTGCAAGTTGAATTTTTTTGCTCTTTTCCCTCCTGTTCACGGTAAGGCTTAGGTTCTGCCTGGGTTGACATATGCAATCTGTTACTTTTCTAGGTTGGTCCCGGTGAGCGCTCACGCAGCGTTTGACAAGGCCGCGCACTACTTTGGACTGAAGTTGATTCACATACCGTTGACCAAGGCGATGGAAGTGGATGTTCAGGTATCGCTTTAAGCAGCACAGCACTCTTTCTGTGGGAAATTAGCATTGTACAGCAAATAGCAAGAAATCTACCTCTCCAGGTGGCAAGTCAGTGGATAGAGAGGGATGAATGCTTTCTGGAAATAAGGAAAAATGGCAGGAGTAAGTGCCTGTCATTGCAGATAAGGTTTTGTTTGAAATAATTGGATGTAAACCATCCCTTTTTCCTGTGTGATTCATTTAGAATCAAATAATTTACGTATTTCAGAAATAGCCCCAGATTTCAGGTGAGGGCAAACAAACGTGTTCTAGTATTTCCAAGTGGATGAGTTAAATTACTCAGTTGATGTCTGCTGATGCTTGTAGCTCATTGCTTTGCTTTCTATAGGCTTTTGTGTGTTGGTTTTTAAGACCAGATGCTGCATTTTTCACTTTTTATCTTTTTTGGCAGGATGGCACTTGGTAAATGGAATGTGAGCATCTTCTCTCTTTAAATCTTCAGGCAATGAGGAGAGCCATCTCGAAGAACACAGCCATGCTGGTCTGTTCTGCTCCCCAGTTCCCGCATGGAATTATGGACCCAATTGAAGAGGTGGCAGAGGTAGGGTGCCCCTGGGACTTCTGGGTGCTGTAGCAATAAAACCAGCATGTCCTTCTGTACGAGAAGAGCGGAGGGGTTCCAAGATTCCAACCAGTGAATCTGGTGGGAGGAGCAGACTGGTTGGGAGGGTATTACTGTCCTTACATTGGGTATTAACCAACAGCAGGGTATGTACGACACAGTTTGGAAGTGAGGGGGAATATGGGACTGTTCTCTTGCACTCTGTCACTGCTGGTGGGCTTTAAAGACCAGAAGTACCTCTGGGCATTGTCGTAAAGCTGTTTGCGTGGGGCTGGATTTCGGACTTGAGCTGGAGCGTGCAGTGTGTCACAGCAAGGCAAAGTGGCAAGCCTTCTGCGTGTGTTTTGTCTCTGAACTCTCAAGTCCGTGCCATAAACTTCTGCTGTAACTGAAGGTATGCGTTGTGTACGTGACTTTGAGCTCTGCTGCGCCCACTGCGAGACCAACCAGAAGGGCATTCTTTGATATCTGAGAGGAAATAGCAGCAAAATAGTCCACCTGGTAAAAAGGCTTGGAGGAAGTTGGAGGAATGTGTGGAGGGAGTACGAGTCAACAGGCTGGGATCTTATATTTTAAACACGCCTGTTGATTTTCCTCTCTGTGCTCTAGTTATTTATTTTGTATGTAACTAGCCAAGACTTCCGACCTTCTTTTTATTTGGATCACGCCCTTACACTTTATTGCGGAAACTCCTTTCAGACCACGTTGTCGCATCTCTTTGGCAAATACAGCAAACTGCCAAAATGCAGTGTTGTTCTTCCGCTTGCTAGCAATCTTCAAATATGTGGAAGGCAGGAGAAAGCATCCCACGAGTAGCCAGCTCTTCCAGATCTCCTATCCTCAATGGCTTGACAGTGGCATGATGTTCCAGAAGGGTCCAGGAAACATTTAATTGTGAAATGCAGAGTACCTGTTGGTGACTGGAGTTTGGGTGCCCCGACAATATTGTTTTCTGGCCTGATTGCGTGTTACTGACCAGAATCTCTTGTTCACACACAGCTTGCGGTGAAGTACAAAATCCCTTTCCATGTCGACGCCTGCCTGGGTGGTTTTCTTATTGCTTTCATGGACAAAGCAGGGTTCCCCCTAAAGCGTCCATTTGACTTCCGCGTAAAAGGTGTGACCAGCATTTCTGCTGATACCCACAAGGTAAGAAGTGGGGAAAAAGGTCTTCCAATGCTTTCATTTTTGGGGAGCAATTCCCGATGCCATCCCTGCCTTCAGGCATTTCTGCTCTGCGATGTGGAGGAGTGCTGAAGTGCAGGGGTAAGGGCTGCCCTATTCAGATGCAACGTCCCAAAGTGCGGGCAAGGGGGATCTTGGTGACGGCATGCAGCGAGTGCTCGAATGCGTTCCTGTGCCCTCCTGCTGCTTTTTAATGCTTTCTGTGCCCCTTGCAGTATGGCTACGCTCCCAAGGGCTCCTCAGTGGTGCTGTACAGCGACAAGAAGTACAGGAGCTACCAGTTCTTTATAGCACCCGACTGGCAAGGGGGCATATACGCCTCCCCCTCCGTGGCAGGCTCCAGGCCTGGTGGAATCATAGCCGCCTGCTGGGCAACTCTGATGCACATAGGGGAATCGGGCTACGTTGAGGCTACGAAGAGGATCATTAAAACGGCTCGTTTCCTCGAATCAGAGTACGTGTGCGCCTTAGTGTTTTGATCACACTCTTTAACCCCGTTCTGGACTCCTCCTCCCAAACTGCTTTTGTTTCTCTTGCAACTTTTTTTTTTTCCCCCCTGGAGAAGCTATAGCGTGTTACTGCTGGGTGGGGATCCACCGGGCAGTTATGGGAGAAGATGCTTTGCTTGTGCCCAGGTTGCTGCCCTGTGCCAGATAGCGGAGAGGCCCAGAGCGGAGGGGTGCAGGCATCTTTATTTAGCTGACTTTGCTTCGAGAGTTTCTTCTGCCTCAGCCGTGGCTGAGGGGGAATCTGGAAGGACTTACTGAAGATGATGAAAGAAGGGTTATACTCCCTTGTTGGGGTGCTTGTGTTGCTATCTGAGCTGATAAAGCTGATCTTCTCTGCTATTCTGTCTTCCCTTCCCTCCCTCTTTTCCATTTCTTCCTGAGTCTACTTGACTTTAGGGCCTCTAATGACCTGAGTCCTCTTGCAAGTCCCAACAGCCTGGGCTGGTTGTGGGTTGTTTTTTTTTTTTTTTTTTTTTTTGGTAGGGATGTGCTGTCATCTGTTTTCTTCTGTAGCTTTTCCTTTAAGGCTCCAGATAGATGGACAGAATGTCTGGCCCCTGTAATCCTGGTCAGTCACTTCCTTTCTCCTTTTTCTTTTTAAGGTTGAGAAAAATTGACAGCATCTTCATTTTTGGGAAACCTGAGGTGTCTGTCCTCTCCATCGGTTCAGACACTTTTGACATTTATCGATTATCTAATTCCTTAGCTGCAAAAGGATGGAACTTAAATGTCCTGCAGTTCCCATCAAGGTGAGTTTGTGGAGACCAGTGGAGTGATGTGCGTAGCCAGGGTATGCAAGGTGGTCGTCTTCAGGCCACTCAGCTCTCTTATTTGCTGAGTGATGTTGTCTGTATCTGATAAATTGTATGTAGACTTCTCCTCTGCAGAGAAGGCATTACTTTTGTAATTGCTGATATATAGCAGTTACTGCAGCGAGGATAAGACAATAGTAATTTTAATGAGCCTGGCAGAGGACATATCTGAGGCTCCCTTTCTATTTACCTCTGTCTAATACAAGCAGAAAAATATAAATAGCCAGGGCTTTATCTCGTGTTAGCTAACTGAGGGTTGTTATTTTTAGTATCTTGCTGCCCACTGAAGATGAAGGTTATTGAAAGAACAGCGAAGGGCTGATCGTTTTCAGTGACATTTCCAGCCTGGTGTAAAATGAATGTTTGTCAGAGTTTCCCTGAGTGGGTGGTTGTTGTTTTTCTGTGGGTAGAAGGAGCAAACGCTCTCAGATGTAGCTGCACTGAAAAAGCTTTGGACTCGCAGATAGCATGAAGCAAAGTCTAGAGAGCCTGAAGCGGCAGCTCAGAGGTGCGAGTAGCCCTGTTCCTTCTGGTGGATGTTAACTTCCACGCCGCGGGTGGCTGACGGCTCATCTAAGCTGGAGAGGAAGGGGAGGGAAATGGTGGCAAGGACCACTGTGCTTGCAGGCAGCTGCATTTTTCTCACCGGCGGTACCTGGAATGAGGTGGGAAAATGACAGGCCTTTAACCGTGCACGGTGAAGTCAGGAAGGAAGGAGGAGTGGCCATCTTGCGAAAGAACAGATGAACTCTCCGTGGCTTGGTTCTAGCAAGTATTTTGCAGGGTTTACCTTTAATTGGAAGGGAGTGCATTGTCTTCTCCCATTATACTGCTGAAATGCTATTTTAAGGAGATACACGGTTGTCACTGGCCAGGGAAGGACTAAATTGCTGTCGGTTGCTCAGAAAATGGGAAGCTGTACATGCTTGAGACGGTTAATCTCTCCCTTCTCCCCTGCCTGCCCAGCATTCATCTCTGCATTACGCAGTTGCACACAAAGTCCGGTGTTGCTGAACAGTTCCTGAAAGATGTCAAAGACAGCATTGAGGAGATCATGAAGGACCTCAACGCCAAGACCACAGGCCTGGTAAGGAGGCCAGCTTATAGCGAGGGTGTGTTTGGGGTGAGTGTGTTTCTCTGATGGCATTAACGATCCTACGTAACGACCTCCTCTTCTCTGCTTAGGGAGCCATCTATGGAATGGCCCAGTCCGTCCCAGACAGGAGCTTGGTAGCGGAGATTTCTCAGGCGTACTTGGACGGCCTCTACAGCACGGATGTTCCTTGCAGTGAAAAGCACATGAACGGCTCTCCTGGCCACCACTGACTGTAGTACAACAATCGGTGCCTTGCCAACTAGCACTGGGGTGGTTCTAAAGGTTTCCTAGGGGAAGAGATTGCAGTAAGCCTTTGTTCCTACAATTGCAGGTCTGATGGCAGCTTGATCTTGAAAACTTCCTTCCCCGCCTTAGTCCGTTCTGAAATCTGCGTTGTTTTCATGCCCAACTTCAGTTTTGGGGCATTTCTTCCCTTCCCCCTGCCTATTTTCATCATGACTATTGATAGTGAATTGAATGTCCATTCCACAACTCCAAATTCCTCAGGTATTCTGTGTGTCACTTCATTCCTTGCTGTTTCTTCTCCTCAGACCTGGTATGCAGGTGGTGTCCAGCCAAGCATTAGATTTGAGTTCTCACGTTGTGTTCCAAAGCTTCGATCTTCCCAGAAGTTGAAGGTAGAAAATAAATTGAATATTTTGTTTTCTTTTGAGTATCCCTCCAAGCTACTGCATTTAACAGACTGTGCTGGGAACCTTATATCTGTGTAATGCAGAGCCGATAAATTGGCAAAGGAAAGATGGTCGTGCACTCTTTTTGAAATCCCCTCTGGAGATCTCAGTGAGACTGCAATCAATATCTGCTGAGGGGGAAAAAACCAACACAAAATCCTTTTCTGGAATATCTTGGTTTGAAGAACAGCAGAAATAGAAACCAAGCGGGTGGTGTAGGGATGGTACTGAAAATCCTAGGTACATAGTAACTGTTTTGCTTCCCTGCCTCTTCTAGAAGACGTGCATTTACCACCTCGAGTGCTTCTTGTACCTTGCACAGTTCTGGAGGGATGTGCAAAACGGTGACGTCGCTGTTCATAACTTGAAGGTTTTGCACTATCTCACGATGCTGTAGTAGAGTCGGTCAGGCCCTGGCGCGTGGCATGGCTAGGGACTTCACGTGCAAACGGATGGCGCCAAAGCTGACCTTTTTTACCATGATCTTTTAGTATAAAAAGGTGACTTTTGTAATAGTAGTAATCTCTGCTCTTTGCACTGATTCTTTTAAGGCACATTCTCAAAAGGGCATTCACCTTTGTGCCTTGACGCTTCTCTGGCTTGTTTTTGTGGGACGCCAGGGAGGGTTTGAGGGTTCAGCTGTTGACTGCAGCCTTTGCTGCGGTTGTTTCCCTATGGTACTATACTGAAAAAAAAAACAAACCTCAAAGGCAGACTGGCCTCAGAGAAAGTACGCTTGCCTGTAAGGTAGAAGAGTAGTTGTATTGAGCCAAGTCCCTTTACAGTATTACAAAGATGCTGGTGTAGCTCTGAGAGGTAGACGATAGGATGCAGCAAGTTGGAGGTGTTCAGATCTTGAGCATATGGCTCACCCTTCCTATTTTTCTCCACTGTTTTTATGGTGAGAGAGTTTTCCCAGTGCAACCTGTGAGGCAGTTGTGGCCTCAAGGACAAGCTAGAATCCCTTGAATTATTAAACAGCGGTGGAGTCACTCCTGCAGGACTTTCCCATGTGTTTCCTCTCAGCTTTTTGCATGCTACCGAGAGTTTGCTGGGCAGAGTTCAACACTTGGGAGAAGACTTTGTGCCACGTCTGCAGAGTCTTGTGCAGGGCATCTGAAGGCATCTGTCTCTGCTGTAACGGGCTTGTTAGCCCTAAGCTGACCCTCGCTGGCTTAACGCAGCTGAAGCACACACTAGCACAGTAATTGTACCGAATGAGAAGGTTACTTACCAGCCACTGCACAAACCAGCAAAGCCTTCGGCTCAGTGATTGTGGGAAGAATACTTGCTTTTTAACAGGTTTATTCTCAGTGCTAGGAAACAAAAGTATTTTGGCCACCTGCCCTTAAATTGATGACCTTTATGCATGTCTCTGAGCCCTTTTGAAAACACCGCATTTGAATTGCCTGATAGTCTCTTGATGGTGTTACCACCTCTGGCAGTCAGCATTTACGTTGGACCTATTTATTCTGTTAAAGTCTTGCCAATGTGACCATTACTGCATCTCTGAGTTTGCCATACTTTGGAGATAGTCTTAAGTGTCTGGCTACTGTGATGGTTCTCTTCTGAACCGAGATTAAAAAAAAAAAAAAAATAAAAAAAAAAAAAAAAAAAAATCAAAAAAACAAAACAAAACAAAAAACCACAAAACAAAAAAGGGAGGTACTCTTTTTGTTTCTGCTTTAAAAGAAAGGGGGGGGATGGATTGGGGTGGGGTTAAGGAGAGGAAGAACTCCTTCCTCTTCCCTGGTTGCATTTTCCTCCGAGGAAGTAGATGGATCTAACAGATCAGTGCTCCATTTCACATTTTTGGATGTATTTGAAGATGTTATTTGTAAGTCAATGTATTCTATTCTGGGCTTCACTTACTAGTAATATTTGTGGGTTTAATTATTTTATGTGTATTTGTTCTATACTGTAAATGTAATCTTCTGGTCAGGAATAGGCCACTGTAATTTACCGGTGTGTAGTCTTTATTCATCCTTGTCATCTAACATGTAATCTGCATCTCCTTTATCATGCCAAATGGTCTTAGGAAAATGGTGCGATTAGCAGGCTGTATAATTATTTAAAAGACAAAGAAGAATTTTATGGACTGGATTATGATCTGAAACTGGATGGTACTTGAGACCTGGAGGGATCTTCGCGACTATTAATTCCTGCGAGATTTCTGACTGTCAGGTTTTCCAAGCGAGACACTAAATTTGTGGCTTGTACAAAGCACTCCCAAGGGATGTGTGTGCTCTTAGGTACTAGACCGAAGAATATCCAGTGGGATGGACCAAGAAGAGATGTGTGTCTTCATGCCACGGATTTCATCTGCACTTTTCTGATGACTTGGGGGAGGGGGGAGCGGAAGGCTTGTGTACAACACAATAAGATCTTGCCCAATAAATACACATTGACTTTTTAATGAACAAATGGGACGAGTTCATCTGATGGCAGTATTCTGTATTGCTCTAATTTGCCACTGTAAAACTGTGGGCTGAAATAGCTGAAGAGATGGTGAAAATGGGCCTAGTTTGTATTAAAATGGTGCATTTAGCTATCTAGGCTCATTGAACTCTTATTTTTCTGTTTCAATGCTCGTTTGAACGAATGGGGACCTATTGCTCTTGGTCTCTGCTCATGCACAGCCTAGTCTGTGGCAAGGAGAATGGTTTATGAATCTTACTAACTCTGCCCGAGGGCTGCTCTTTCGTTCTGTCAAGATAAAGGTGGTGTCCGTGGCTATGTCTTGCGTGTGATGTTCAGGAATGCTGAAAATTGTCATTTAAGAGCTATGGATTTTCTCTTAATGCTTTATAGAACTTGAAAGGGTTTAAAAAAAAAAGACCTGAATTGGGTGTTTGTAGTGTTTCTCCCAGACTGTTTTGCTGAAAGCAACTACTGCTGGTTTCACAGCAGATTGTTCCTGTTGTACCAAAAACGCAGCAATTTGGCTGCAGACTCCCTGAATGCTGAGATCATTGTGTAACTGGAGTGAAGATCTTGCACCACCAAATCCACCTACAACCTCTTTTGGGAGGTATCCCACCGTAAGAAGCCCCTGGCCTGTTGCTTGCGCTGCGTTCTTGCCTTTTGCTTGTGCCTTCCCTGTGTTTGTGCCTTGGCTGTGGTACGCTTCTGATTTTAGCACAAGCAGTTTTTATCTGATCTGCTCTGGCTTTGATAATCTCATTCTTTTTCAGACCCCGCTGGCTTTGAGGTGCAGGCCTGCGAAGGCACGTGCCATTTCTCCGCATCGCTTCATCAGGAAGCGTTTCCATGGCAGAAGCACCTTCTTGAGAGCAGTCAGGCCCGTACCTGCCTCGGGAAAACTTGCTGGCGTAATTTTGACAGTGAGGCCTCCTTCCAAACTGACATCAGGTTAACCAAGACCTTTATTGTAAACATTTTCAGTTGGTATCCTACTGAAGGCGGGTTACAGTAGGGGTGAGATCACATGCCTGCTTATAATACTGCTAGAGAGAGGTTACAGTAATAACCAAATTGCATGTCACAGTTGCTGGTACATTACAGAGAAACCAAAGGGTTCACGTACCGCGTTTTAGGTCGAAAGCATGTTCTAGTAGGTAAGAAGCAATAACGCAGTGGCTGGATGGGGCCAGGCTCTGGAAAGATTTACTGGTGCGATTGTGTAACACGACTCCTGGTAAAAGGGGCACGACTGCTGAAAGCTCAGCAGTTTGTGGGCTGGTAGCGCACAGCTAATGAAGGGTTTAAGAATGGAAGCGGCAAGATCAGAGATGGATACATGCACGGTGCCCAAGAGGTGCCTCCATCCATCCGAGCTGTGGCAGGGAGTTTGGCATGGCGTCAGGCAATCTGGATCCGGGAACTAGCTTGGAAGTGGGAGAAGGCTCTAGGTGCAGCCATCCAGGCGAGAGAGATGCGGGTCGTGGCAGCGGCAGAGTTGATTTTTGGCTTCATGTGTCTCTCTCTAGTCAGGAGAGAGAAGCTGCAACCTGCTCGATGAAGCTGGCCAAGTTGATGTCTCGCTCCGATAAGCCTCCACACTCATGGGTGCTCAAGGTGATGTGAACCTAAACCAGACAGACAGACAGACCAAGTGTTGCTGGCAGAGAGAACAGGAAGGGGTTCCCCCAGTGCTGCAGACAGCTCGCATCTGATGAGGCAGGTAGCACTATTACTTTCTCCAGAGTCGTTAGCAAAATTTCCTGGGGTGGGAGAGGTGGTCTAGCATTTTGTCTGGTTTTCTCATCCTGGCCACAAGCTGTCACTGCCACCCCTGCCTTGGTCACAGCAGCCAGCTCTGCCCACTTGGCAACTCACTCTTTCTCCAGAAGCTTTTCCCCTTGGTGCTACTTCCGATACTGATTTAAAAAAGTGACCCTAGTGCCAGCCTACACGCAGCTACTGCGCAGCTGGACGGGTAAAAAAAGGGGGGAGGAAAGGATCTGTAGGTGATACCTGTAGCTGTCTGATATGCCAAGGGAATAGCATCTGAGGAAAGAGGTCCCACTGATCTGAACAGCTCTTGCTGCTGCTGTTCTATGCTTCACGGAAGGGATGTGTTCCCTGAAGAGCTCCGGTTGCCCCCACTACCCCTCTTTCTTACCTTATTGTACACATTGAACCATTCGGGGTGGTGATCCAGTTTTTCTGCCTGTAGAGCCACTCTGGTCATGAAGCCAAAGGCCTGCCCCGTGGGGTAAGAAGAAAAGTTAGCTCTGAGCTGCTTACCTTGCGATATGTTGTTTTTCATCCCATTGCTATTAATTTTACACCACATGTTTCTAGGTAACCTAACCAAATGCAAGGCCTGGGATGTTCTGTACCTTTGTTGGGGTTTTCTATGGGTTTTCCTCTTTTTGGGGAGTTTTTCCCCAGACAAACCATGTGCTGGGTTGAGCACTTCGGTGTCTTGGGCAGGTTATCTTGCTCAGCCATTACATTTCAGGAGAAACACGGAGGGGTTTCTTTGGCTGAGCCTTGCCGATGGGACTCCCTGCTCTGCAAACCAGGTCTCCCGCGTTGTAAAACTTTGTACCATCGATGCCCATACCCGGTTGAAGTCCTTGAAGTGAAACTCTTTGAAGATAGCATCTCTGCCTTCCACCTCGTTCCACCCCACGGCTCTCAGGTTTGGCAGCAGCTGCTCCCTCTCCTCCGCGCTCAGCCTGTGGGCTTTTCCTGCCTGACACCGCAGAAAGGCAAGGGAAGAGGAGCAGATCAGCGCGGCAGAGGTAGGATGAAGCAGATGCTGAGAGCAGTGAGGCATCCCATGGGTCGTGGCGTTACGGGACCGTGGGGGCAGCTGCAGACTGGGGGGGAGGGTTAGAGTGTGTGTGCGGACCTGAATTGGGGGGTGCTGATGACAGGGGATGTCAATGCTGCCCTCTGCTCCCCGCCCTGGGTACATCCTGCAGGTACCTAGGTCAGGTGAAGTCCAGCTTGTCGCTTTTGTCCTCTGACCTGCAACACCTACCACTTTACCGGTGTATATATGTATTCATTATAACCTCAGGTACTAAGAAATATGATGGCTGTGTGAGGTTGAAGCTCCCAAATACATTACATATACTTTTCTGGAAAAAAAACCCCTGAAACTCTGTGATGGCTTCTAGAACTGAGAATTGCTTGCTTTTGAGGTTCGCTAAGTACCTTCCCGAAGCGGGAGGGCTTTTTTTGCAGGTCATCTGCACTGGCAGCCTGCTTTAGAGGAGAAAGAAGCGGTGTGAATCGGAGAGATGAGTCACACTAAATTGGAGTTCAGCTCCTTTTCCTTTTCAATCTCCCTTATGTTACGATGGAGTTTAAGAGGCTGTTTCTGTCTGAGTAACAAAGGGCAGAGGGAGGGACTGTGATTTAGCATTGTCTTCTCCTCTTGGGCAGAGCTGCTGTTATTTGCTTTTTAAGGGAGGGGTGTGTGAGGAAAAAGCAGCAGTTCTTCTTGGCTTTGGGGAGTGGCAAAGATGAAACTAAAATGGAGTTCTTGGGGTTGGGGGCTACCCGAGCCAGCGTATCTTCTGTCTCGGTGGGGAAGGCAGGAGTGCGTGCAGAGGGGTATTACTCTATCTGAAAGATTATGTTCTGACAATGAAAATTCTTTCCTAGTGGTTGATCTGATCTTTCGAGTTGGTGAGGATTGTTGTTTCTCAATGACAAAGACTGACATCTCTTTGCAATTTGTTTTCCTTTATATGCTGTAGAGCAAAGTGTGGCAAGCTAGATGTGAGTCCCAACAAATACAGCCCGCTGTTTCTTGGCCCAGCCTTTTAAGATGCTACTTCTGAGCATCGATGCCCAAGCGAAGCCTTTCAAGGGGCTGCTGACTAAAGAAGGCAAATCGTCCTTTCCTATAGCTCACCTACCCACAGGCTGTACAAAACCAAAGAGGCGGCCACGGAGCTGACGTTTTTGTGGGTTCTTTGGTTTTGCGTGTTTTGAGGAAGATTGGAAAGATTATGCCCTGTTCCCGTGTTACTGGGTCTGCTAAGCCATCGGGCCGTAGCGTAGCGTACCCGTCTGCGTAGCCGTCACCCTTACGCTTGGAGAAAGCCTGTCGGCTGCAGAGCACTCCGTGAAATGGAGAGTGCCAGGGTCTGCGCTGAACCTTAGCTCGGGGGTGGTTGGCCGTGGGGTGGTTCCTGTCCCTCTGCCATCGCGGCTGCACGCTCTCCCTCTTGCACGGTGTTTGGGGAAAGCCTTCCTCGCCCGTGCATGCTCCGGCCTCGCTGCTAGCCTGCAAACCACCCGTGCCACCCTTCAGTTTGTGCGGCGTTTTGGATGTTCCCCTGCCAGCCCCGGCTCCACGCCCCCCCCTGACGGCTCATGTCAACCCCATCCCTTCCCGAGCTCTGGGTTGGGAAGGAAGGTAGTGAGTAAACACAGCTCAGCGCAATAAACCCTCAGCCGTTGCCCTTCTGTGCTGATGGCGTGATAAGCCGGGCGCGGGTAGCTTAGCAACTGGGTAACTGGGGAGGGAGGCTGGCTCTGCACGGGGCCGCTGGCAGGGGGGCACCCCTGGGGGACCCTGATGCGAGTGGGGTAGGGGCTGCGCCAGGTTTTGGGACCAGGGGCTGAAAGCTCCTGCTCGTGTATCGGTGCTAAAGAGAGGAAAGGCTGCGTAAAGCCGGAGCTGTTGCTTGCTTGGAGCAGAGGGGTACGGACGCGGGGGGCTGGGTGTCGAGCCAGCCTCCTCTGGGCAGAGCAAGAAACCAGGCTGCGTGGAAGGGACGTGGCTTAATTGTTCTCTGAACCCTTTTCTGTGTCGCGACTGCATGGCAGGATGGGCCTCGGGGCTTTCTCCAGGCCCAGCTCCTCCCTGAGAGCCCAGCGCCAGTGGGTGGCATGGCCAGGCTGAGGTTTGGCGAACAGACCACACGAAAGCCGGCTCCTCCGGCTGCGTCTTGTGGTGGCA
The DNA here is from genome assembly GCA_013400755.1 of Pelecanoides urinatrix. Taxonomy (NCBI): domain Eukaryota; kingdom Metazoa; phylum Chordata; class Aves; order Procellariiformes; family Procellariidae; genus Pelecanoides; species Pelecanoides urinatrix. The sequence continues at coordinate 38,690 of VZTQ01011571.1, forward strand.
GACCCTCTGCCCGGAGCACCCTCCACCCCGCTCCCCTCCCCTTCCCTCCTTCTCCACCCCAGCACGTTGGCCAGCCTGCTGTTTTTGTCAGTATGGCATGTTACTGCTTTCATGTACACTTACTCCTTTAAAACACACTCTTCTCATTAGGGAAATTTAATTATTTTGTTTTATTTTGCTGGCTCTCAACTGCCAAGGGGTTGGGATTTTTTTTTTTTTCTTTTTGCCAGCAGGAAACCAAGTGGATGCATTGTGCAACCGAGGGAAAGGAACCAGCATGGGAAACAGGGAGAGCTTTGGGCTTTCTGGAGATGAAACAACCCTCTCTGCTCAAACTAACATCTTCCCTTTTAAGGGTGACTTGTCACCTAGGAGAAGGTAAAGGGGACAGCCCTGGCGTGAGCAGGACCCACAGGCAGGGCTGGAATGAGGTGTGCTGCAAGGCCCACGGTCTTTTGCTCCTGTCCCCCCGCCGCTGTGAAAAAGCTGATTTCCAGGGTGGGTTGCACTGGCCGTGCAGACGGAGCACGCCTGGGGGTCGTACTTGCCGTGCGGAATTTGAGCGGGGGTCGCGCTGGCTTGCTGACGGACCCTTTCCCTCCCCCTCGCAGAGGAACCGAGCTTGGAGAGCACTGACTTTGGTAATTCAGCAGCAGCCGGCGCAGCTCCCTGCGTTACTTATTAACCACGGCGCAGAGCTCTGCTCCTTTCTCCCTTTCCTCCTGCCTCTTCTCAGAGGCTGGAGCTGCTGCTGAAACCTTCCTGCCCCGTCCTTTGCCACCGCCTGCAAAGCAACAGCCGGATTTCCCAGGAGCGACTTACCATCGCCGCGGGTCTGCGTGGCCTCCGTCCCCGGTCCAGGCTGGGCGATGCACGCCGTACCGTGGCCCCGCCGAGCCCCGGCTTGTCCGGGGCGGCGGGAGGCGTGGCGAGGGGGCCGGGTCCACCCACGGCAAACTGCTGCCCGTGCCTTTCCCTACGCTTGCCCGGCAGCGGTCACCCATCGCCCGTGGGGCCCTATGGGGCCGTGGGGATGCTAAAACAGGGTCTCTTTGAACCCCCGCACGCCGAAGCGGTGATGCGGCCACCCCTGAACCACCCACCCCTCTGCTGTACGGTCCCTTTTTTAACCTGTTGCACAAAGGAAAGGCAGAACGGGATGGAGAGGGGCAGGTAAAGCCGGTGTACCGCTGGATGCTGCCGGCCACACGTGTGATGAATGTGACAGTCGTCCTGGCTGAGCACACATGTGCCCCCCAGCCCTTTGAGCTCCGGGCAGCGATAATCGTCAGCTGAGGGCTGCCTTGTCTGGGGACAGCCTGGATTATATCGCGGCACGTGGACCGAGAGCCAGGGTAATGGGGGGGGGAGTGCGTGCAGCACAACACTTCTGAGCGTTTTTAAGGTGTTTTCTACCGTTGCCGAGGGAACCGTGTCTGCACGGACACTGCGTGCGGCTCCCCGGCGTGTTTTCGCTCTCCAGGCCTGCCGGATTTGTGCCCGTGTCCTGCAGCTCATTGTCTGTTAAACCCGCTCACGTGATGCGCAATTTTCCAGTGCTGACAACAATTTTGTACTATGCTGATGTACGTGGTAGACAGAAATTCAGCACCCTGCTATACCCTCGTGGCTTTCTTTACCCTTGAAGCAACTGATTCTGGAAATTTTTTAATATAGTGTGACATACATCCCTTGTATAAACTCTCGTGCATGTTTTGTTTTCTACTGTTAGGGCTTGTGGGTGCTACAGAGATGATTTGTTTCTCCAGTAGGCAAGTTAGAGGGAAGCAAATTCTTCCTTTCCTTTTTCACCCTCTGTAGATTTGCTTGCCAGGGTAATGAAAAGGAAAAATGAGCATCTTCTGTGTCCTGGGAGACCCTGAGTGTCTGTCCAGGGAGAAAAGACTTGGAGAGCAGCGCAGCACCTAAGAAGAAAATAACTGTGTGCAGATATGAAGCTGGAAGCTTTGATACGGATGAGAAGAGGAGAGGTGCTGGTATGGTTTCCAGCAATGGAATCGAGAGGTGGGATTTTTTGTGAGGTTGGGAAAGGCCAGCAGAAGATTTTCTTGGCATGAGTTTGAATTGCAGGACTGGCAGTTTCATCAGCACAGCCCAGCAGAAGCGTCCCTGTACGTAGTGGCATAAGCAGGAGGTAAAGGAAGCAATATTGTGAAGTTGCAGGTGGAGGTACGGGTGCTGCAGATAACAGCTATGTTCAGGGGATCTCAGCTGCAGTTTTCTGGAAAAAAATGCAGTGGCAGTTTTATGGTGACTTGTCAGGGCCTCGAATGCACCTTGGCTAGGGGACAGTGCCTCTGTTGGCCTCCCTATGGGTTTGGAGATGCGGGAGGAAGCAAATGCCCTATCTCTCACGGTACCCCGCTTTCCCTCTGGTGGATTTTGTTCCAGCACAGCTGGGAGCCGATCCTATTTAGCTTGCCGATACGCGTGCTGCCAGTACAGAACAACTGACAGACACCTCAGCTCGTTAGAGGTGAGAATTTCTGTGGTTGGAGAACATCAGGAGAAAAACGATTAATTATACTGTGTCTGCTGATTACCCAGCTCCTTTGTAATGGCGTTTTCTCACCTAGGTTATAAATCAAGCCTTAACTGCCAATCTTACATGTGAGAGATCTCTCACAGAGGGATGTGCTTTTGCTGGAAAGCGTCAACAGGGCAGTTGTAATTTTCCTTGGTCTACGGTGTGAAATTGTGGCCGGGGGGATCCTTTGACTCCAACTCCTGAACCCCTAATTGCATGAAAGTCCCCCTCTGCACAGCTTTAATTTCTCTTTTTGAGATGAGACTCTTTAGATTTGCTTTTAATGATTAATTGAGTGATGTTGGGCAAGGTGTTTGCTCAGAGCAGTTTGCAGCTGCATGCAAGGGGCATGCTTGTTTATTGGCAACAGATTTTTTTTTTCTTTTTTCCTCCCTTGTATAGTGTGGAGCTGTGCTCCTTTGGGCTAGGTCAGCAGCAGCTAAACCCACATGCATCCAATCTGCGTATTTGGAGGGAGCTCTCCTATCACTCACCTACTGTTATTATTTTGATTTTGTCAATACTTTTTTAACCAAATGTACCTGACCCTGAAAGCTGCTCTGGTTGAGATCCACGTACTATCTCCCATCTCAAGATTTGCTTTTTGAATTCCCCCTATTTCTCATTTCACATTCCCTGAGACATTTTTGTGGTCCCTTTGAGGGGAAGAGGGTGCGAGTTTCCTTCTCTGAGAGTGCTGGCTGCAGTGTGTGGCTGCTTGCAATCACACAAGAGATGTGGAGAGCGTGATCCTTGCTGCTTCCAGGAGAGGGAAGCTCCCTGCAGGAGCTTAGGGCTCTCCAACACAGCAACACGTGGCTTTTTTTGGTGGTTATTTTTTTTCCCCCACATGGTTTGTTTTTTTTTTTCTATTTCCCCGCAGTCTGTGCTGGCTCCTCACTTAACAGCATTAAAAATGTGCTCAATGTTATCTTTCTGCAGGTGTGCTTTTCCAGGCACCCCTTGGGAACCCCTGACCCATGGGATTAGCATTAGCATGGTTCAAGTCACGGTGCATTCACTCTGACTTTGCATCTTGGGCCCTCTCACGAGGCAAATGGGATTAACCAGCAAAGAAAGCGGTGGCTTCTGCCATCTTATTTGCCGCAATGCAAGCTTGCGTTGGATGGGCCGTTAGCAGAGCCGCTGACTCGGCAGCGGGGTGTTTGCTGATGAGACTGGCAGGAGGAGTCTCTATCTCAAGCAAGGTGCAGTTTCAGGGCTGGCTGGCCTTTTTACATGGTGCTTTGGAAGAAGGGTGGGTGTCCTCCAGCACTGCGTGGGAGAAGTTTGTCTGTCGCGTCTGTGGGGATTACTAAATAGAAAACACACATCACGTGAAGATCTCCTGGGCTGAAAGTAGGTAAAGGCAGAAAAAGGGAGAAGCTTCATTTGTGCTTGCTCTGTTCTTGCATTTCCCAGGTCCGCTTCTCGCTGCAGCTGGAGGCAGGTGTGAACTAGATCCTGCGTCAGGATGTCCCTGCTCCTTGGAGAACGCCTTTAGAAAATCCTGGGTGTGCTGTTAGTTCGCTTCACCTCTAACTGATGCGCTTGGCTCTTCTTCAGGTCTGGCACCATCTGCCGTTCCCTCTTCCCACCTTCCAGGAGGGAGAAGGGCTTGCTGTGCTTCATCTCTTTTCCCTGAATGGGGAGACCCAGGGCAGGAGGACTGTTAGCAGATGGGGGAATAGATTTTTGCCTGGTGGGTACTGAATTGTCCATGTATTTATGGCTTTGAGGTCGCTCCTGTGATGAGACTGAAACTCGTGTTGTGGGCAGGGGGGAACAGGGAAACAATTAACCAGCTGTAGCGCTTCAGGAATTCCCTGGGAATGCATTTTCAGAGTTTGCATCCATGTTAATGGCTTTTGAGTGAGTAGCTTGGGACAGGGTCACAATCCCCTGGTGAGCCTCAGCCCCCAAAGGGTGTTTTAAGCCAGGGTGGGCCAACCTCTTTCATCATTGACTACTCTGCTGGTATCTGAAGCATTGCTCTTGTGGCACAATAGATTTAATTAAAGAGTTTGTTTAGCACTGGAGTGGATTTATGGCAGTTGTGACAAGTTTAAGTTGACAAAAGGGCCCAATAAATAGAGATGAATCGTTAATTACTCCTGGGTGAGATTTCCTCTTGTAGCGTCGTTTTATCAAAGTCGGTGAGGGCCGGGAATTGGCCTCAGCACAATGAACAAAATAAATTGGAGGCTGATACAAATGGGGGCTTCTCTGATCTGCTCACACAATGCTTTAGGTAAAGGGCCTTGATGTCAGGCGGTGTGCAGGTACCTCTGGAGAAGGCTAGATTAAAAAAAGGCCGATAAAAGTGGCATAACCACTTCTAATGTGTAGAAAACATGCATACCAAAGTGGCAGACAACTGTGTGCGAGATGGTGGAATATCATAGTATCTGGGTGTGAAGACGCGTTGCATTGAAGGGATGTTTTCCAGGGGAAGGAGGAGGATGATGCAAACCTGTGTCTGAATTACCTGAGTGCACATTGCCACGGATGCCTTCTCCTGTGTCAGACTGGTGCTGGAAGAGACAAGCCATGGCTAGCCGATGCATGGAGAAGCCTGGCATGAACTGGATTTGAAAACTCAAGAGTGGAGCCAGAATAATCCTGCGTTGACTCTGTGTTTGCCCTTGAAACCAAGGGGCATGACAAAAACAGGGGCTGTGGGCCCTGGCAGCTAATGTACTCCTGTGTCACAAGTCTCGTCCTCAAGGTCCCCGGGAGTTTGCTGCACGATGGACGGCAGTGAGATCGTGCAGTTTGCTGCCCTGCCAAGGCCTCTCTGTTCCCTGCAACAGGATTCATTTGCCCTGGGGGAAGGTAATACATCAAAACTGCCTTCTCCCCACCCCTTGCTTTGTCCAGTCTGCTGATGGATTTATCACGTAACTCGGCTTCCCTAGGCACAGCTGGAGCCCAGCGCAAGGGGAACTTCTTGTATTCCACTTGTTTCCTGACTTTTGGTCCAAATTTGAGTTTCTTTGCTAAACAGGTTGGATTTTCTGGCGAATTTGCAGGGGTTGCGAAAGGCGAGTATCTTGACAGATCTGGAAACCTTTCTCCCATCTTAAAGAGTGAGTTTTGCTCCTTGTTTGTGCGAGGAGAGTTGGGTGCTGCACGTTAAGCGGCTGCTGTACAGCCACGTCTTGTCACTAGGGGTCAGGAAAATGCTGAGAAACTGGAGAGCTCCCTGAAACCGCAGCCCCTGCCAGGGGGGCACAGGGTTGGGGCTCTCAGAAACCTATCTGATCCTGAAACCCAGGGGTGATTGCTGACGTTATCAGCTCTGCTAAAGAGTGGCTGCTCTCAGCAAAGCAGCTCTTCAGCTGGACCTTCGTGATCAAGTTGTTTCTCCTGAGAAACACCTCCGGATCCTTTGGTGTGCACCAAAGCATCGATGCCGTTCCTGGGACATGCTCGCCTATAGATACGTAAGCACTGAGGATGTCTCTCCAGCCAGATTGCTGGAGGTCTTTGGTTACCATTGCTGTTTTCAAGTCCTGGAAGTCCTTGGATTTTATTTCCAGCTTCCCAATTGCAGGTCTTGCGGTAAGCTGCCCTGAGGTAGGGACAGGAGAGGGGCCCTGGGTGTGGATGTAGAGGCAAGGTCTGTCTGTACAGACCTTTTATTGGGCAGCATTAGAAGGTAGGATTAGGGAAGGTAGACAAGCCTTTGGGCATACAAGCTCTTCTTCGATCAGAACTGGAAACGACAGGCTTCAAAGCCAAATGAGTTGAAAACAGTAGCTCAGAGATTAGTGAGATATTTAACGTGTGGTTGCTGTAGAGGGAAAGAGTGGCTGTAACGTACAGGAGATGATGATAGGTGAGCGGAGAAAAAAAGCATGCTAAGGCAGTGATTTCCCTGGAGACAGAGACAGGTAGCTTGTGGGACGGGGTGAGGCTGGTAGAGGGCACAGTGGCCAACTCCAGGAGCTTGGCTCTACAGTAGAGTTGTGAATTTTATTTCCCAGATCTGCCTTTGGGAGATGTTTCATAGTATTTTTTTTTTTCTCAGCTCAGGGCTGAGAGAGCAGAGGGAGTGATTTTTTTTTTTTTTTTTGTGATAAATAGTCCCCCGCTGGGTGTGCTTGTCCCTCGCAGATTGTCTGTGGGAGTCTCTTCAGGCACTCAGCGGGTGCTCAGCTTCATCCCCAGCCGTCCCAGAAGGGCAAGTGAGCCGGGTGAAGTGTACCGCATTGCTGGAAGCACAGGGGTAATAGCCAGGCATGGAGCCCGGTGTAGGAGGAGCTGTTGGAGATACATTGCCCAGTTTTGGGTTTTTTTTTTGGTGTGGAATCTGATAGCAGAAACTTGTGTGTGAAATTCATGTTAGGTGTAGAGCTGATTTTTTTTTTCCTTTTTAGCATTAAACGTACTCTTTTGATGAAGTTACTCTCTTATTTATATTACCACCTCCATTTCTCCCCAGCCTAATGAGTTTGTACTGCTTCTTACAAACTGAATTCATCTGCTTTGCTTGTTCTTGCTATGAGTGGGAATGACCACTGGACCATGCTGTCTGCACTGTTTGTTCGAAGCAGGATAAAAATTAATGGGAAAATTGCGTACGCAGCAATCTTAAGAAAACAAAATGCCACTGTGCCTCACCCATTGGGGGTAGCAAATTAAATAACATAGCAGCCTGCTTCAAAGTCCGAGGATAAAGAGTTCTTGTGGCAGGCATGGCAAGGAAGGGAGAGATGAAATACTGCAAACTCATTGATTCACAGCCTGGGCTGGAAGTTTGCTGATGTGCTACAGCAAAATGGAGCTGTGTTTAATTCCAGCCACCTCTGCTCCCTCCTGCAACAGCTGTGTCTTGGAGCTTTGGGCTCAAAAGGAGGAACCTGTTACTTGTAATGGTTTGCCTCAGCTCTTGGACCTCTGTTAACATCCCTTTGAGGTGGTGTTGGAGGTTGTCTGAGTAGAACCCTGAACTGGTCGTGGAAATTGGTACTTGGTGTAGGCTTGCAAAGGCGAAGTGTTGAAGCTGGTGGGAAGGTAGGAGAAAGGAAGGTGGTCACTTCTGACCTGAATTGGAAAATCGCTGGTGCTGTGAACTCCTGGGGGACATTGCTTGGTGGCACCAGCTACCCTGTGTTGTTATCTCAGAGCTAATGTCTTGTGGCAAGATAGCTTTCACCGGGTGCTGCTGCTGTCTGCTTGAGAGTCAAGATGTTGGTGATGGTATTGTGCTGGGAAGGAGGATTTTGCTGGGAAAGAGACCTGACACTTTTTCTGGGAGGAGGATGTCCTGTAGGACTGCTCTGAGCCCTCCAGAGGGTCCTTGTGAGAGCTTCTCACGCTGGTCACACAAAGGGAAGGTGAGGAGCAGGAGCGTGCCCCACAATGGGGAGACAATATTTGTTCATGGCACAGGAGGGTTTCCAATGCAGGAGTATATGGGGGAATCTGCCTCTGACAAATCATCAGGCTCAGGAGAGCTCATCTGCTGGTGCTTTCCCCTCTCAGCCGATGTGGTGGCTATGGCTTTGGACAAACTGGCTGCAAATTAAATGAAGAAGGAACAGTTGGTTGAAGTGCAGCTGAAGACAGGAACAGACCCGGTGGCCAAGGGCAGAAGAAGAGGGAGAAGAAAACAGGAGTTTTTCTCCCCAAACTCCTATTCCTGGATGTTGTGGTTTAACCTGGC
>VZTQ01011573.1:0-52756 GCA_013400755.1 Pelecanoides urinatrix
CTTCATTTACATAATAGTGAACTATGGTTTGTGGGATTTCAGTAGAAGACCTTATAAAATATTTACATTTTGAGAGATTTGAAGAATTACAAACCAACTGCTAATTAACTCTCATAAGAAATACTATATTCTGTGATGAGCATAACACCAAGTTCCTTAATGTTACATTCCCAATATAATTGTTATCATTCACCGCTTTCATCCCACTACCTTTTTTCTGTTTTTCATTTCTACTTTGATCATTCATCTTGGCAAAGTCTCAGTTCAGCATAGCACTGACACACATGTTTAACTTTTAAGCATTGGATTATCTCATTAGCCAGTTGCACTCCAACTCATGCTAACAGCCCCTGGTTCATAAATACATAAATACATAAATACGCAATGTTTTCCTAATCATGGTGGAATGAATGGCTCAATGTCCTTAACATAACCCTTTCATTAGGCCCTGCTAAGGAACCTAATAAGGTTTGATGTTTGAAGTTCTGAAGACATCAGAAGCCCATGGAAAAATAGAATTCGTGACAGACGTTGACAATATGACCAGTAATACAGATTTTAAAAAAAAAAAAAAAGGGGGAAAACACCCAGACAAAATATAAACATGGGGTGATTCTCAGAGACAAATTCTATCAAACCCCTTTCATTTTTTTTTCAGAGAGTATGTATCGGTCTGTAAGGTGGTCTTTCTTAGGTGACGTTTTCATGACCTGCTGGCTTTAGCAGCATTACTGGCTTACGAAATTACAGCCTCTGATTGTTTTTTTCTACCCAACAGTGACTAACAGAGTTGTTTGCAAAATCACAGAATAGACCAGATCAGTGTGCAGATTCCAACCTCAACCTTTTATTCTGATCAGATTTATTAGTTTGGCCACATAGTGTTCTCAGCATAGCTAAATGGCTGGCAGTTTGAGGTGTGGAGACAGGAATGAAAAGCATCAGGTAAAGGAAAGGAATTCATTATGCTGGCATTACTACAGAAGACAGCCTTGGTGGCAAAGCAAGGGGACACATATTTTTGCTTTAATCTTTAAGAGCAGGCTATGATGCTTACTGTTTGCTTCTTTCAACAAAACTGTCTAGCACAAAGCAGAAGTGGAAGGCAACCCAGCATCTGTTGGCAATGTCAGGAAACAAAACTAGCTGTTCACTCATAGCTTTTTTGTTTGATTCTTTGGGACGTAGCCTCTCACCCCCAGTTTGTAATACCGCCTGGCTTGACAGTCACCATCACTAATCATCATCATAAGGCCAGAAGAACCTAAGGGTGGCCACACTGAGGGTTAGCTGAGCCAGGTGTGCCAAAGACTGCCCTGACTCCAGCAATAGGAGATAACAAAAAGTATAAGATGTTATGATACCTTCCATGAATACTCTTTAGAGTCCAGTAAACTGCAATTCAGAAACTTCCCAGGCCAGTGGTACTTCTGTATTTCATAGCCCTATGAAATAGGTTCTTTTATGGTGTTTGTCATTTTTTGCACAGATATGCTACACAGTACCAAGTCTCAAGGCCATTCAGAAACAAATCTCAGGTGCAGTAGGTTAGAGCCTGAAAGCTTATTGCACACTGTGGCCTTGAAATGTACCTGTATTTTTATAATGAAATAAAGATCTTCTTGAGGAATCTGTTTTAGTAATTGAAGGATTGTTTCCTATTTCATCTTAGCAGTACTTACCTATGTCTCTAAACATATATTGGAATCTAAATTATGTAATAAAAATAGATGTAGTACATAATACTCATATAGAATTAATATACAATAGAAAATAATAAAAATAACTAGTGACATGTAATAGTAATATAAAATGGAATAAACAAAAGTCAGGCTTTCTCCTGCCACTCGCACACCACCACTTATACGTCAGATTTTGAACTTCCAGAGAGGAAAAATTTATTCTTCCCAGCCTGTACTAGCAAGAGGGAAGTCAGCTTTTGTGATTGTGGGAGCAACTGACTGATGATAGCATTGTCTGGAGCCAAGTATAAATTGAGTAGTTGCAATGCAAGCTGCCACACAGAGTACCAGTCTGTGGTTGTGAACTATTATGCTATATTACAGCCATTTAATGGCAATTGTGATCAGAACAGTATATTATTTAATGCACATACAGTGACACAATGGCTTTTTCTAATTAAGGCAATATTAGAGGACTGTTCTTTTGATTAGTGGCAGAGGACAATCTTTATTGTGGAATATTCCTCGATCCAAAAAATGCAATGGAAAAAACTATTCTATCTCTAGGCATACGAGGTTTTTCTTTTATTAGGCCCTTGGCAGTTTGGCATTTTTTGGCATTTGAATTGAAGTGTCAGAGGTTTTCTGTGGCAATACTGGAGGGACCCCAGGGGCAGTGTAAGGAGAACAGCCTTTGGTGGCATCCCAGAGTCCAGGGGCGTGGGAATCTACAACTAGAGGCACCGTGCTGAGTGCACCTGGGAGGTCCTGCGCGCTCTTGGTGGTACCCTCAGTTTATCAGATAATCCATAGTGCTCAAGCAGCCCTTGTTTCAGGAAAGGAAGCCTCTGTCTGATTCAGATTTACCAATATTTCTTAAAAAAAAATAGCACTTCTTCTGCAGACCCAATGTTGGAAATGACAGATATCACAGTGACAGAATTGGTAATCTGAGATTACAGTGTGAGCCATTTACAGTAATAAGCTGAATTCCACAACACCGCTAATTTCCTTCGTGAAACATTTTCTTCTGTGCTTATTCAGTTAAGCCTTGCATCCCACAGTTGGGCTTTGTGGGTTAAGAAGCAGAAGCCGTTTAGACAATTTAGAATATGACTGCAAAGTTTCACTGGCTGTCAAGTCCTCCTGAGAAATATGACATCTTTAAATAGCTTTCCTATGCTGCATTTTTCTATGTTACAAGGTTTGCATAAAAGAGACTATTACAGTGGAAGATAGTTTAATCACAATATTGACACATCGTTCTGCCTCTTCAGCATTTCAGTTTCTTACTAGAATCAAATAGTTCTGTTAAAAAGAAGAAACACATAACGTTACAGTTTATTTCAGTCTGGAGTTCATTTTCTATTCATGTATTATTAGATTAGCATGGCCGATTAGTGGGAACACAATTGGTGGCAAAATATGTATAATTATATATAAAAATACATGTAAAAACTATATGTATGTATACATACACACACACATACATAAACACACATATATATATATGAAAGCACTAGATATGAAATTCAGGTGGCTAAAAGGAAAAAAAGTTTTCTTTTTAAAGAAAAAAAAGTTCCACATCTTTTCTTGAGGGAGGGAGTATTATTTGAGAGAAAGGGTTGATTAATCATGCTGGCATATTTGAAACTGGTCATACTAATGATTCTTCCACATGTACTGTGCGTCACTTCATTATACTTGCAGAATGCCTCCTAATGCTTAAAATGTGTTCATTCTGACTTAATCTCCTCCCTCCAAATCCTACATTAAAATCACATGGTTTCTTGTGTGTACAACTTATTCACACAATATTGTGTTAAGTTTTATTTTGTTTCAGGGGCTGGGGGGTGGGTTATTCATTTGTTTGTTTTCTATGATATGGCAGTATTGCAAGACTCCAGCTCCAGGAGGTGATTGGCCTCCAATTCCAGGAGGTTTTCAAGGGAATATTTTCTATTTGTGTTTACATATATTGAATCTATGCTTTCAAAATCATTTTGTGATCTGAGTATTTCCTTCCATTGGCTTGCATGTGTTTCTTCCTTTGTAATGACATACTTCATTGACAACAGAACCCAATGGGACATAGCTAAATAGTAATTTTCAGATAGAGAATAGAAAGCAAACAGGAACTTGCTAAAGCAAATCTTGATTCAGATATTGCTTGAACTACTTCTGAAATCAGAGGGGAAAAGGCATGTATTTAGGTCTTTCCTCTTCCTGTTAAATTACTTGAAAGTCCATCTGCAGGCTCAGCACAGTCTTGCGAGCAGATGAGCAAGCCATGTTCTATTGAGTCAAAAATGCTACAACTATTTTTTTGTAATTGCATGTTTATTTTTTTCTTATGGTATGGTGAAAAGGAACATTCTGAAAGAGGGTAGTACAAAATAGACAAAAAACACTGCCATGTGATTATGAATGATTTAGTAAAACAGTAAGTTGCACGTGATGCCCTTGTTTTGCCTTCTTTCATATAGTATAAATCAGGAGCTGCTTCACTGCTGTAAAAAGAGCCCAGAAAAGTGAGGGCATGTAACATGCAAATATGCTAGTAAGGTAGTGAACCTACACCAACTGAGCATCTAATGAGTGCAGAAAAGCAAGTATGATTTACATGCAGAAGAAACAGTAGCAAGAAAAAAACAGTGGCATGATTGTACCATTCAAGGGAACTGCATACCTCACTGTCAGAAACCTTTTCAACCCCATTTACTTTTACAGAGTTTTGAATATTTGCAGCTCTACAGGGCTTGAGTAACTATCTTTATTATTCATGGGCACACTATTATTTCTGAACTTGTAGATGTTCATACACTTAATTTCTGCCATATTAAATCCCAGTCTTTTACAGAGATCCACACAGCCTAGAAGTGGCATTTTTCCTAGTGTTTCTTTAGCTGGCACAGAAAAGCTAAATTTGTTAAACCAGATAACTGACTGTAAGTTTCTAATTGATACAGATACAATTAATCAAAAAGTTTTAGTAGCATGGGCTATATTGTTCTGAATAGTCTGTTGAACTGGAGCTTGAAATTAACTTGGAAAAGAAACACAGTTTCATATAGGGTTTCTTTCTAAAGGAAATGGTCTTACTTAAACATCAAGATAATGTTAGAATTTCTGTACTAAGAAAAAGTCTATGGAAACAAATTTAGCAGTTTTGCAATAGGAAATGAGTAGCCAAGTTTTTCTGTCTGTATAATAAATATACACATAATACCATGTGCTTTGGCCTTTTCTTCAGCCTTTGCTTACAGATCCTGGTAAAGAGTCCCTGAAAAAGTAATTTAATTTACTCAGACAAAATAGGCACACAAAGATTGTTTCTGTAGACTTGGAGACCACAGTTCAAAGAGCAGGTCCACCTTAGACAACCTAATCTCCTGTTGAACTGCCAGGTCTTTTGTTCTTAGCCTTTCTTCACCTTCCAGAGTTGGCATTGTAGGCCTCTTTTTTGTTTTAAGTAGCATACACGTTAATTGTTGGGGTTTTGTTTTCATAAACACTGCTATACAAAGAAGCAGGCACACTGTGTCTATTCCACACATCCTTGCTATCTGTGTGTGCCATACCTGGAAAATTCACCCATCATGATGGCTGCGTGCTCCAGGATAGCCACAAAAATTACCTTTTTTCATCAGCTGAAACCTGGACAAAATGTAAAGCTTTCCAGGGTAGGGAAACTGAACTGGTAACTGAGCAGTGTGCGATGCATCCATTGATTCAAGACACAAAGACCAGTATTTCGCTTGAAAGCATTTTACCAGGAACAGTTGAAACACAACTGAACTAAGCCAATATTTATCTTTCCAGGTATCAATAGGCTCTTAAGCCATTATCACCGGCTCCAATTTTAAAACTACTTGGGGTAGTCCTCAGGTACCAGCTTCAGCTGCAGCATGGCCTCTTTAAGCTGACTGGGCTTTTTCTGTTACCGTGGCTGAACGTTTGGTTTTCTACTCAGACCTCTGTTTAGAACAATTTATTGTAAACTGTCTATAAAAGTTAAATAAAATCCATGACCCTCACTTCCATATTAATTTATCAGGTTGCTTTTGGATTTTCTTTCATTTTTTCTAAGCTCGGCATGTTCTCAAAATTAACACAACTCTGTCAAGAGATAGTGGCAATAAACTATCCACTTGTCTCTAGATGGATGAAGTCCTCAGCACTGTATTTTCAGATTCAGAAAAGAAGAGATGAAAGTGGAAATACCAAGGCACAGACAATCCCTGCCCCGAACAGCGGCACAAAACCCCACTGCCACGTGATGTGATGGGAGGCTGTGTGCTGACCGCTTCCACCCTGCACATCTGGGAAATCCTGCGCATAACGACATGTAGAGAGATACCAGAACTGCTGCACCTGTACAGGGCAAATAGCCCGCACATACACAGTGAATCTGACATATCCTGATCATAGATTGACTCTACAAATAATCTTCTGTGAAACTGAAGGGACTCAAGGGGCTCTGGTGCGTTACACACAGAGCCGGCTCCCCGCTGCACAAGGCGTGCATGGCAGGACGGGAGCACTCTGGCACATTTCTGTGCACACACTAGACGTTTAAACTCTGCCATCTGCTCAGGACATAAGGGCTTTGAGCAGTCTGACAGGGTTTCTGAACATCTGGAAATTTTGGACTAAAGGGCTAAAGTGAATGATGTTAATAGCTAAGAATTACAGGACCTTTGCTCTTTGCCTCCATCTACAAAATTCTGTGCCTCCACACAGGCTCAAAATGCTCTATTCATAAATGATTCCTGAAGTGTGAGATAAAAAATATTTTTTCTTGCTTGTAAATTAATAGAATGAGGGTTTTTTTGACAGCTTACAAGCATTTCAAAAGTCATGTCACTTCAAAACCCATGCTTGTTTTATAATTTATGAGGCATTAAATCTCATTATTTCCTGATAAGATGCATGAAGAGACCAAATCCACTGAATAAATTCTTCAGCTGAAGCTAAAAGGATTCCATTTTTTTCATGGATAACCTGACCTTAGAAATTCCTTAGAATATTCCCTAGAAAATAGGGATCTATATTCATTAGCAGAAATTTTTTCAAGGCTATGGCTACGTCTGAATGTTTAGTTTTCTTTTCCTTTTCTCACTTAACATCCTCCAAGTCTACAGAATTATGCTAATTTTTGTTAATATTCTGTTGCATTCCTACCTAAATACTATTAAGAAACATGTCCAGTGATTTCAAATCTTCTTTTGTATGATGCTGAGTAAGCCCTATATATGTGTAATACTTAGTACTGATGGGCCCAAACATCTCAGGTCTGTAATGGGCCCTTTGACTGTACGATATTTTCAGTCTACATCTTGGGGAACATGAAAAATTAATGCAATAGTGAAAGAAGTCAGGATAGAGGGATAAGAAAGGAAATCTTGACTGTAATCCAGGCTCAACCAGGAGGTGGGTTGGTATATCCATACCACAGATGATCCGTAACAGAAGAGTATGACTAAAAAAATAGCAGGTAGAACTGTGACAGCCTGACCTCGGGTGTAGTAAGAGCCTCAGCCCACATTTCCTGACCTGTATGAACTGTTTATAATATGAACTATCTCACTAAAGGATAAGGAGTCAACAATTTTGTTCAAATTGCCCATCAAAGCTAAAACTCATTTGAAAAGTCTAGGTATTGAATCTATGCAGTTATTACAGTTTTTTAAAACTCAACTCTATTTTTTACACTTGCAATATAAAGGTTGTTTATTTGTTTTTTCCAAGTCTTTTTTCCAAATCTGTTTTCTTGGATATTTTCTTGATTCTACAATCAGGAATATAGAGAATTGGATTGCAAGCACCTTTTGGAGCAGCATCTTCTGGAATTTAGTAGATCAGTTACAGATCTCAATTCTTCTTATCTTTTGAAAGTTCCTTTGATTTGTCTGGAGTTTGGTATTCTTTAAAGGGTTTTAAACAGTTAGAATTTAATAAAAAGTGTCTTTGTTTCTGTTATCAAATCCAAGTCTATAGTTGAAGTAAATCAAACTGCTACTTTACAGAAATTTCAGTAGAATGCTTACAATTTCAGGAGGTCTTCTGTCAGTTTCTTCAAATTATGTACTGCAGATTTTTTCCCTAATCACTCAAAGGTTGATATCTGATTAAATATCACAGTGTACCTGGGAGTAGAGTCAGAAACTGTAATACTAAACCCAAAGGACAAGTTCTTTCCCATTGGATTCTGCAGTAGTCCATAGTATATGTGGGAAGAGGTGGGTAAAATCTGTGTCTGCCATGTTATCCATTTATTGGCTGAACAGTAGTGAGGGAAATTAGTAAAGAAACAGGATTATGTTTTTAACGCTTTCATTTACATGGAATTATGTGTAAACTGTCACTCTGAGGGAACCACGGTCAATGTGGAATAGCTCCTCTTTGAGGTTTGTTTCAGGTTCTCAATCCAAAAAGCACCTCTAAAGTAACTTAAAATCTGGCATAAGTCACTGACTTGCTAGCAGTGCTGTACAGTCTCCCCTTGCTGGTTTGATATCCACGAATGACCCACAAAACTTGTCTGAATTTTCATGTGGAAAAACTGGCCTGCACTTTTCTTCTGAGGTCTTGCTGGCAGCCAAGTGGATGCAGCTTTCTTACCTCCAGCCAGCTGGCCCACCTGGCAATTACGTGCTAAGACAGGCCCAGGGACTTAGCGCTTGTTAGAAATTTACCTTCTAAGTGAGGAGAGGGGTCACATCTTTCTTTTTTGTAGCACATAATGGATCGTCTCTGCTAGAGAGGACTTCTCCCAAGGTCAGAAATCCAATTTGGCATGTGTATTCAAAAAATAAGAAACTCCGAGACTTGCCAGTGATAAGGAGGCTTTTATAGCAAAGGATACTGGAGACTTTAAAGAAATAAGTACCATTAACAGAAATACCTGTAAGACCAAAACTTACTACTGATGAACTGGAGACAAGAAGGCTGAATGTCTAACATTTCTCTGGACTTGAATATGACAATAAATATCTTTGATTATGAAGCAGTGGAATAAGTATTAAATTGCTGTTTGAACAACAGAATTCAATGAAGCAGATTTTTCTATGGGGAGAAACAAACACACAGATTGTAAATGACGTAATTATCTCTCCGATAATTGGTCTGTTAAAAGAGAAACAAAACAAAAGAAAACAAAAAAAAATAGGCACTTAAAAGACTGCTCTCTATAGACAGACATATTTAAAACTCAGCTGAGAGGGATTAAGAATCACTGAAGTCCTGAAATGTATTTAATCAATTTTCTATCTCCTGCTGGCTGTTTTAAAGAGACATGACTTTCATTCCTAAAGATAGTTTGTGTCAGGTTTTCAGGGACTAGAGGAGAATCTTTTTCTGTTTTATATTTCAGTGTTCTCAGACACGGCGACATCATTAAAAGCATTTGATCAATTTACTTAAGACAAAATTCTGCTTGGTAGTTGTAGGAAAGAAAGGAAAAAACCTGATATATTCCTGAGGTATGCATTTATATGCTAGGCACTAATTTTTTTTCATCATATAGTTATTTTAATTAAATAGCATGGATATTTATTTCTTTGCATCTAGCTGTTTCTTTTCCATTCTTTCTCATGCTGTTTTGGATTGCAAATCTTTGTAAAGTGGTGTGGCAGTATCATTCCAGTACCAGCAAAATGGCTTGTCTTTTATTTATTTGTCTTGTTTTGTATGTGAAGAAACTACTTAGGGTAAAACATTTTTTCCAATATTGAAATTTTCCACCACAGAATACCTCAGACATTTAAAATACAAATTAAGTTATATTTACTTCAAACTATATCTATATGCAATGCATACACTGAAATATATTATAAGCAAAAAGCTTTTTATTTCATATGTGTAAATATTTACGCAAGATCTGGCTTGTGTTTTGTTTTTTTTTTTTAAGTATAAATAAACTAGTCATTTAATCTAAGCCTAATCTCGCCCTGAAATGCCGCCGTACCTGGAACAGGTATCATTACGAAGTTTTCTCTCTAAAATGACAGGAATCAGACCAGCTAAAAATTATGAGCAATATTACAATATTGATTTTCAGTGAAGAACCTAAACTCAGTTCAATAGCATAAAATGGTTTTGGATTAAATAGAAAGCTTTATGATATTTCTCACATATAACAGCAGGTGGAAGGAGTTTAATTTTTTTGTTTTTTACAATTACTGGTCTCTATTGTTTGCATTTCTTAAAGTATGGGGAAGAGAAAGGCAGTGTTTCAAATAAAATGTTTCAAATAAAATTTGGGGATGTCTTCAGCCTGATTTTCTCTGTTCCAGCTGAACTGGGAGAGGTGTAGACCTACCAGCTTGTCGAGGGGAAATTATTTTTATGATAATCATTTAAAGTCTCTATAGATGAGACAATGACAATGAACACTTTAGATATGGCAGCACAGCATGTACTAATTCTATGCTGTTCTTAAAATGCTTTGTTTTTCTAGCAAAACACTTCACCAAATTTGAAGGTATCCTAATGTTTTTAATGTTAAGAACATTTTAGTGTCTTGTGGATCAAGAGGCAAGTTTTTGTTATATTAGAGAAAGAGTAATTAAGACATTAAACTTCAATGACTAAAGAGGAAGAATGGATCAATGCTAGTTAAAAAACACATAGAAACTTTTCATTATTTAAAAAAAATGGATTTACATGGTTTTTAAAGTAAGAATTATCTCTTCACCATAAAGATTTTCCTGAAGTTTGTATTCACCTATTCTTTGGACTCCTCTGTATGTAGGTATACCAGATGAATATGAAGGATTTCTACTGAATGGTTTTGAACTTTGAGCTGAAGGACATTTTCCATATAACAAACAGGATCTATGGTATGGCATAAAATGTGAGACTATAAAGATTAATTATCAAAGTGTTTTTTAATTTATCTATAAGTTTTTTTGTTAGCAACCGTAAGCAATGTTTGCATGCAATAGATAAAAAGAGTTAATTAGAACTATCCATTTAGTAAGCATAGTCTTCTGGAGCTAAAACCAATGAGCCAATGAAATTCCTCTCCCCGTCTGCTACATGGAAGAGTACCTCTATGTGCATGCAAACACACGTGCAAATATTCTTTCTAACACATTTGTAATTAAAATATATATGGATATAAATTATATTTCAAATATTAGTTTTTTTCAAATCCTAGTTTTGTAGAAATTATTCACAATAGTTCTACTCATGCAAGTCACCATGTTGAATTGGCTTTCTAGCACTTGGATGGATTTGATAAGCAATTGCATATGACAGTTTTTCTGAAAAGATTTTAAAAAGCATGTAACAAGAGTGCATCAATTTAGAAAAAAGCATTTCATAACCCAATTAAAATAAATAACGTTTTGAAATCGTAAAGTACATACGAAAAAAGGAAGGTGGGAAAAGACAGGGACCACAATTCACAGTTTTGTGTTGGAAAATGATGTGTTAGACACTGTCGGTCCTAACCTCATCAGGTATAAATCCAGCTAACTCCACAGGCAATAATGGAACTGTTCCAGTCTGTCACAGCTAAAGAGCTAGCTCTAAATCTTTTCAAGCAATTTTTCCTTTTTTAAACTTGTGCTATGTGAGCACTTTTAAATATGACCATCTGAGCAAAGTAATTTCTCAAACACAATAGGTTTTAATTATGACAGCTTAAATTAATTGTTCAGGTAAATTAAAGACTTTGCTTAATTCCAGATAGTTTCCTGACTCAGAACCTTTTCTACTTTATTTGAAAAATCCTTTGCATGGTGCTTTGGTGAGATCTAATTTTTTATTTGTCATCATTAACCAGTTCTCCAGAGCATTGCAGAAACTGTCCTCCCACTTGTTAAACACAGAAGCCCAAAGTATTAATCTTGCGCTTATCATCTGGAAATGGACTTTGACAAATTAATTCCTGGGCATCTTGCTCCAGCAGCTTAGAGCAAATACACGTAGCAGTCTGCTCTGCCAGAGATTGCCATGCTGGTGGCAGAACCAGTAGGAAAGGTCTTCTGCCCACGGCTCACCTGCTTCTGTGAGCAGTCTGTGAACCTCTTGTAATTTATTCTATAATAATACTCTGAAATCCAATATAAGTAAGTTACAGTAAATAATGATGCACACAGCAAGCCACTTGTCACAACTGCAAAGTACATACAGTCTTCTGAGAGAAAAAATGGGGCTAGGCTTATGAAGAAACCTTTAAATTCAGTGTTCGAAGGGACTTAACCACAAAATAGAAGAAGAGAGATTGTTTTGTGCATGACTTGGAAGCATAAAGAGCAGAGGAAAGGAGAACTTATGAAAATACATACAATTTAGAGTGAGAGGCTGTGGAGGCTGTGGAATAGTCATAAAAAGAAATTATAAAAGCTACTGCATTTGGTGCTTTAAAATTAGATTTATTTTAAGATAATAGGGAAGGAAAAAGAGGCAAACTGATAAAAGGCGCACTCTAATTCCTTAATCCTGAGACTCTCTGAGCTTCATTTATGCATCTTAACAACAGTCATCTAGGCTGATCTAAATTACATCGATAGCAAGAGCTCCCAGAAGACAAGAGTTATGCTCCCTGTATTGCAGGGCTGACAAGAGGAGGAACAAGATTTTGAAATGAATGTTAGGTTCACCTAATTTAATTCAAATAGATTAGCCATTTGAGAAATGTTTTGCTCTCTCAGGGAGACTGGAAGTACTGGAACAAATTTCTGCTTTAATGTTGCTACCCTCAGTAGAGTTTAATCAAGTTTAAATTTGGGCTGCACCAGAGAGAGGAAGCAGCAGCTCTCATGGTTTGCTCTCTGGGGATCAGTGCTGAGTTTGCTCAGGCCTTTGCTGAATTAATGGTTACTTTCTCTTTTCAATTTATGTGAATTTATTTATCTATTTTATAATCTATTTTTTCATTTTTCCATTCCGTTACGTGAAGAATTGCTTGAAGAAGTTTTATCAGAATCTAGGAAAGTTTGCAGAAATCCAACCCAAAAATGAACAGTTACATTTACATGACTGTTACTTCTCAGAGGGCCACCCCTGCTCTGTAGCAGCTTTGTAGCATGTGCAGTCTAGGTGTATCTTTCCATTCAGCGAGCTGAATGAATAGTCAGTATAGTTTCAGAAGTTTCAGAAGAAAGCATGATGAGTTATCATGCTTCACTGCTTCCCTAGAATAGCTTGCACAGAAAAGTTGATTGTTGTAGGAAGAAAGAGAATGCAATTTACCATACTTAAATTTTCAAAAGACATACTATAAATTACAGTGAAAAATCAGTAAAAGATATCAAACAGCCTTTATGAGACCAGAAATTATTTTTACCAAAACCAGAGCATGGTTTCTTTTCAAGGAGTGCTTCTTAAATACGTGGGACCAGTGACTTCACTAAAAGTTACCGGTATTTTTCAAAAATGTTATTGTCAAGGGTGCAGTACATTGACATAGAAGAAATGAGAGGATAAGAGAAAGCTGACTAGAGGCTTAAAGATAAAGGGCAAATTGATTAATAAATTCTTTTCTGGTAGAATTGCAGAACTGGTGAAAAAGTTCAGGTTTAAGTCAGTTTTTATTTAAATTTCATGTGCTGCTTGAATAAAAATGGTGGAAAATTCTCCACTGAATCTTGGTTGGCAGTACCAGCCAAAGCACGTGCAGAATATTTTAAGCAGATAGGAGGACCAGTGAGATTCTTCTTTCTGTGTTAAATGCAGATAAGCGGAGAATATCTTTCTATGTCTCCTGGAACTCAAAAAGATGATCAGAATTTTTTTTTAGACTGCTAAGTGCCCAAAGAATATATCCAAAAGCTAGTTTCAAAAGTGATCCATACCAAAGTAAGTACATAATTTCATTTGTCCAAAAATTAAGATTTTTGCCCATTCATTAAGTTTAGATTAGGAGAACATTCTGATATAGCAAAAATTGACATTAAATAGTACCATATGCACAATGATCCTATTTATTTATTTAATCAGTACAATTCATAGATCAAAGTTCTAATCAAGGATAAAAGTATTCGTTTTGACTAGCAAATACGAATAACAAATTAGACTATCAATCAAACATAAATCAAACACTTCTTCAGAGGTCAACTCTGAGTAGTTCACACTTTCAAGACCAAAAAAGGGGAAAAAGATGTGGAAATAGGTATGAAAAAGGAGAGGTAGAATGTACTCAGATATTTTTGATATTTTCAAATGATACTATTTAATGTGACATACTTAAGAGAAATGGTAAAATTTTTGAAAGTAGGAATATGTAAGAGCTCTTAGGAATTCTGAAAGACTGCAAAATTGCAACTGTAGGCTGTTTTATTTTAGAGGAAGAAAGTAAGATCATCAGAATTATATTTTGCTCATCTTCAATTTCCAGTAAAACATTGGAACAAATATTCAAGTAAACTAATCACATAGATGGTACCTAGCACATGAATATGCACCGATACAGATTTATCGAGAGCAAATTATGTTAAATCTATCTAATTTCTTTCTGTAGTAGCTTATAAGAGTGGAGAAGAGGAGCGCGTGCTATGTATCCTGACTTCAGTAAGGCTTTGATGTTGTTGCAGATTGTATTCATTAGCAAGATAAGAAAATATAACCAAACTGAAAGCACTAAAACAACAGCTGGAAAAGCATACTCAAGGGGCACTTAATATTGTACATCATCAAACTGGAATAATACATCAATACTTCTTAAAAAGTCTGTTCTGAGCCTTGTACTATTCAATTTTTTTTAATGAGATAATTGATAAAATAGAATAGGCATATTCACTTTACAAATGCCACCCATTTTGGAAAAGTGGCAGCCCTGTAAAAGATGGGTTCAAATGTAAAATGATCCTGACAGACTGGAGAAATCAGTCAAAAAAATTAACACATGGTTCAATTTTAAGAAGTCTCCCCTTGCATAGGCATATAATGAATTCTTACATTATGAATGGGCACCTCAAAATTACTGGTTGTGCAGAAAAGACCTATAAGAAGGGAATGTATTGAAAATTGTAGGACAATGTCATGTTGTTTTCAGAAAGACTGACATGCTACTGGGATGTAAAATGTGAGTTTGTCAGTAAAACATGCGGCATAACCTTTCCACCACACAGATCACGAGTAGTCTGGGACTACGTTTGAATAAAAATTTGGACCTGTCAGACAATGGTAGGAGAATAGCAAACCTTGATCAGTGATCGAGAAAATATGGCTTAAAATTAAATACTGGAAGTCTTGGAGTTGTTAGAGAGAAAGAGGAGGCCTGAGGGAGTGAGTTAGTCTTCCTTTATGTAAATGTTAATTAGAAGGAAGGAAAAAGCTGTTCTGTAGTAATATGTTAATATTACATGTATGATTTGGTAACAGTCTCAGTGCTGTTAGTCCTATTTCTGACATTTGTCAGAAAGTGGCATTTGTCGCTACAAAGGTTCATGTTGAAAATGTAGTATGGACTATACATAATAAGTACTTGCTCATTCTTGGAAATCTTAAAAAATATTCACTTCAAATGTTCCTGTTTTTAGCACCTATAGTAATGAGAGGCATGTACAAAAAGTTAGAAAAATAGATGCTGTCAAATACTCATAAGGTGTAAATTGAATTAGATTTACTGAAACTAAACAAATTAGCACAACGTAAGAAATAGTAATTTAGAATTTTTCTGCTGGAATAACATTGTATTAACAAGTACAAGTGCATGCTTGTTAAACTATTACATTCTAAGAGATTCATGCTATCAGAACTTGGACAACAGTTTAGTAAAGTGCCTGCTTACAAAATCTAATCATGAGCAAAACCTCCAAACTGGGAGGCTAGTTTAGTAATAAAAATGGTACTAAGCATAAAAAGCAAAGATGTTACTCCTATGAGGAGAAAATGAAAATAAACAGTAAAAAACTAGAAGAAGAGATGCAGAGCAGAGGACGACAGGTGGTAAAGAATACTAGGAGGAAATTATAGGGGCAGAATGGGCCATTGAGGTTTCTCTGCTAAAGAAGGATACTTGCTCTGCAGTAACCAGCGGTTCTGTAACTCTTCAGAACCTCAGAAACTTGGAGAGCTGTGAATTTGGCACAGCTTCTCCAAACTGAGGGATTAAACTAGTCATCAAAAACCCACTTCCTTTCTAGAAAGCATTATTCTTCCTGCTCAAGCAAGCAGGCAAGCCTCTATTTGCAGAGGTGGAAGAATGTGGCCCAAGAATCCTTTGAACCATAAAATTATCTTTTCTGGGATTATGTGGGACTCAAGACATCTACTCCTGCAAAAGATAAAAGTGCGCGCACACACACACACAGAAGCAGACAGGTACATATGCCATTTATCGAAACAGGCCAAATTACGCAGATGGATGATGCACACACAGTCCCCTTCCCTAAAGTCAGTGGAGATGTGGCCAAGTGAGAATTTCCAGGATGAGTATGCTGTACACCATTCCCCCAGCAGTAACTCCAGCACAGAAAGCATAGAGACCTACTGAAATTTATAGCATCTCAGTCACTTGTAAAGCTTAGACCCTAAGTTACAATTCAGAAAAGCTTAGTTCTGAACACTTTTAAAAATCTTTTGGCTAATCTAATTTAAGAACTTCTTGAAGAATCATCTTTAGAAAGCATTCTTAATTAGAAAGAAAACTTAAACATTATTTTAAGCATGTTTACATCTTCTAAAAACAATAAGGTAGAAGTACATATTTAGTGTTCTTATAAACTTAAATACTTTACTAGCTACTTACAGTACAACTTTAAAATGAAAAAAAAAAAGTAAGAATAACTAGAAGAAAATTAGCAGTAGAGACATAAGCAAAAGCCTTGTCAAAAATTTTGGAAACTTGTGTTGTGATAACTTCATTCACAGCAGCATAGATCAGGATTTGCTCCACTCAAGTCAGCGGAATTAGATTCAAGTGTAAAATCAGGAAAAATTATATTTGATTATGCCCCAAGTTATTAACTGTTCTGTAAAATGAGAGTAAATAAGATAGGAACAGTCTTGCACCTGCTAATGGAAGAATTCTGTTATCTCAGGGCCTTCTTGAAGACCATTGAAGGTAATTATAATCTTCCCAAGAGCTTTAGCGCACCTGGAATTATGTTTTCAGGAAGGAGATTCCTGAAAGATTAAGAATATACAGAAAAGTCAGAGTACTCTTACTGTGAGGGGAACATGGCTCTTGCACATTTTTCCAGACTCTATTCTTTGCATTTGCATTATAATGCATGTATTTCAGCAATGTGCAATTGTAAATATACCCTTCAGAAAAATGACCTATTGATGGGTTCCTCAAAAAGCCTCTGCTGACTATAATGTGTAATTTAATTTCAATTTCTATCTGAAATTAATGATAAGCCCTGTGAGACATCACAAAAAATTGCATTTTCTGGTTTGCTTTTTTGGTTTTTTTTATTAGTGGCAATAAATTCATGCCGATTCTTTTTGAATTATGTTTATGGTTTTACTGATATGAAACTTTAACTGATAACACAAGGGAGGCAGCAATAAGCAATGTGAAATATACATGAATGCACTTATTCATGGTTTATGATTAACCGTAAAAAACGCTAGGTTTTTGAACAGCTTATCTTTTTCTAACATCCTTTATTGTGCCTCCAAGGCTTGGTATTTTATATATTAGGTAAAATATATGCTACCATTACCATGAATAGAAATTAAAACTACAATTTATTTACAGGATATTTTTATAGTGAAATATATTTGTACTGCTGGTCATAACCCTGTATGAGGCTGAATGAAAATGATTTGACTGTAAATTATGTTACACCTGATATCATATGGTTTGCTACAATACTGTATAGAATGCATAAAAAAGTCACCTCCAATGCCCATGACATTTGTAATATATAGAGGAATACATTTTCCATCTGTATAACTCTTTTCTTACTGCATCTTTTACAAGCTTTATGTTAAGAACTTGCAGTTCAGATTATCAAACATAATACTTTACCAGTTTTTTAAATAGCTTTTGATGCAGCTCCATCTAGTCTCAGAGCTTGCTTTTTCACTTTCAGATAGCCCTAGGCTGAATGAAATATCTAGGGTCAGGCTTTTCTCTCAGATTGGGCAGCTTGACTTTGCATCCAATATCTGATATACTTCAATGCTAGAGGAGACCCAAGCTCCTAGGCTTTGAAGTTCTGTAATACTTGAAAGAAAGCCCTAAGGCAAATACCAGAGTCAAAGAAGTTAAATCTGTTCTGGATAGGTGAAGCAATATCCCATAGCTAGCAAGGGAGATTTAATTAATAAAAACATGTTAGCTTCCTGTTGTTCTGCACCAGAATATCCTCTCATGATCCCTGTCAAGAAATATAAAAATAACAATTCAAATTAAATCCTTTATTCAAGACATAACTTCTGTTTAGAAAACCAGTTTTGGTACTTTTGGAATTTGAAGAACAGTTATCCAATGTAGAGAGAAAGTTGCAGCTGAATGCCTAAAAACCCCCTTGGATGCTGGGAGAAGAGGTATAAATCAGAGAAAGAAGGAAAACGATACCTCTTCAGTGTTCTGCCCTTTACAAAGCATATCGTTGCTCTGCTTAACCTCTTCAACTCAATGGTCTGTGAAGTCTAATGTAGTTTCCAATTTCTTGTAGAAATTGCTGAATTTCTACTTGCCCACAACAAAACACTGCTCCTGGGGGAAAATAAATAAATAAATAAATAAATAACATATTAAATTTATCCACATGGATAATGTTGGAATAGAGTCAGTCATCCAAAAAGAAACTTCATCTGAAATACGTCCATTAGGCACTTCTGTATCTTAGTGTCCAGAGTACCTCTGTTTTTGCACACAAGTCCATAGAGAAAACTATCAAAATGTGAAAACAGTTGCAGTCAGATTTTAATTTTTTCTTGCTCTCCAACTTCTTTACTGCCTCTAATTTTATTCCCCTCCTGAAATTGTTTTTTCTTCTGCCTTTATCTTCTCAGTTTATCAGGTAACTTCATCATCTATTTAGTTTTGCTTGTCTATTCTCTTGCCTCACAACTATTTACTAGTCTTTTCTCTCTTGAGTGTCATGTTACTAGAATCTTTCAAGAACCATACAATCAAATACATTTCATCACATTATACCACTGACTGAAATTTCTGGAATATGATGAACAATTGCAAAGGACATTTTTCTTATCCTATGAGCATCATTTACCTAATTTGCTAAAGATATTGTCACGTGTAGAAATATAAATTCCAAACATTCTGCCTTCCCCCTTTTTTTCCACAGATAAATACACACACTTTCAGCTCATATCGATAACAACTTCAGCACTGGACATTTCTTTGGGGTTAATGACCCTTTCCAGGGTTGTGGATCATTGGCTCCCAGGAGGTTGTTAATTCTCAGAAAAAAAACTGTTTCTCTGTTTTTATTGCTTAAACATATTGTGTGTAGAATTGCTCACTGCCATATAACATAAATACTCGAGAGAAAAAAATAAGGCAAGTTCCCAGCTGAGCAGCAACTGATAGGGCTCAAATTGACTTTATCTTATGCTAGATGGCAGTTGGATATTAGCAAGTGCATCCACTGCTCATCCTTATTTTAATAAAAATTTCAGAGTAAAAGCCTGCCATTTACTTTTCCTTTATAAAGCACCTGAAGATGAATTGTCTTGAGAGCATCAGTTGCACTTTTGAATCATAAAACAAATAAAGCCGAACAACTTACATCTAATGATTTCTTCTAATTTGTACCTCTCAAAAAATTGCATTTTGGCACTTTGAACTGGAAGTAGGCACTGGTTAAATTGAGTTATTAACCCCTCAATAACAGTGTTTGTAATGAAAGTGCGGACAGACGATTAAGTGTAGCGCCTATTAAGAGCAAGGTGTAAGATGTATTATTGGGGGTTTTTTTGTTTGTTTTTAACACCCTGTTATTTTTCTTCCCTTTTCATTTGTAGGCATGTCTATCAGTCTCATGTTTTGGAATAGGACAGTCAGAATTAAACCACTGAATTCATTATAGCCTGAACTGGGTTTGGTGTTCAACATGCAACATTTAATAAACAGGTGAAGCACAGTAGTAAAATAGACTCAGGTAGACTCCTACAATTAAAGAAAAACAAATTAAAGAGAAACTAATAATAGCAACCCCATTAGATTTTTATTTTATGTATTTCTTTTGGAGGGACCGTTTTTCAGTTTAAATCTAACTGGCTATTAAGGTCTCCTTTCTTCTGAGTTGCTTTTGCAATGATAAGGAAAATGTTGAGAAAGTGCATCAAAGTCTTTGTGGTATACATAACCAAGTCATTAAGCTACAACATGGAACAACATGCAGGACTGAGGGAAAGTAAAAGATCAGCATCATTACACTTTCAAAGGAGCCAAAGCCCATTCTTTCCTATGTCAGAATTTCTGGTGTACCCTATAGAGCTCTGTAGCCAGAATTGAAGGTATGGGCAGGAAAAGCAATTTTACCAATTACTTTTTGTCCTTTTAGATTTTGCTATTGTAAGTCCAGCTGTGTTTGGCCAGCTTTTGTCCTGTCATGTTTTCATTAGCTTGGATACAAGCTCTTACTTAAAGTTTTATAAAAAGTGAAGGAGCTGAAATTAGATCTTACTGGAAGCCAGAATGCCAAGTGAAAGGTTACAGTAATTTATTTTCATCTAGATTAGCATGTTCTATGCTAAATTTTGATCAGTTTTACTGCCTTTTGGACTGCTGATTCACTTGCTAGAGAATGATAATACATGCATACAACCAACTCAGTCATCTAGATCTAAGCTATCTAAGTCCTTTGGCAGCTGAATAAACAGCCAGAATTGCTTTTCAAAGCTAAGTGGATTGCTCAGATACGCAGTGAAGATGTATATGAAGCTGCCAGAGCTGGGTATTCTACATAAATTACTCTTCCACAATTCCACAAATCACTATGAACTACACTGAAGATACTGAGCAATGCTAAATTAGAACAGATAAAGAATCAGTTGTGAAAATACGTAACAGTAAAAAAAAAATCTTTTTCCTGGTGATCATGAGATACGCAGCATTATGCCACACATAATCAGATGCTCATATCTTATCATATGTATGTTCATATCCTATCAAACAATTGGTTACATGCTTAAGTAGTGTGTAACTAGATTGATTTTGTGTGAAACCTTAAAGCAGCTTGTGCCTGACCTGTGGCATGCCTGGAGGTCTTAGAGGCACAAGCTCTTCAGCTGCCCCATGTTCTGCTTCTGGGTACATTCCTAAACCCCAAGTCCTCCAAGGAGCTAAATGTCTATGCCCTATTGGGAAACCTAAGCAAGGTTTCCTCCTCCTGCTTCTCCCAAAATGCTCCTTCCTGTAGACTTTCTGAATGTATCTGACAGATTTGAGGTCTCATAATTCACAACGATAATTTACTTAATTAGAAGCACGGCAGACCACCTCTGCTAGTTACTTAAACAGTGGCTTAGTGGTTCAATTTCTCACTTAGAGTGCGTGGACTACTAGGTTCATTTTCATTCTCTGTATGACAGTATCCAAAAATCTAATTTCTGGAAAAGTGCTCAGGCTACCAGGTGAGGTTTCAGTTTTGAAAGAGGTTCATAGCTCCTCCTTTTGAAGCTGGCACCTCTTACATTATTGAACGAGATGTTTTGGCTAAAGCAACCCTAGCTGCATAGCCTGCTGGTTAAATCCTCTTTTCAGTAAGAAGGATGAAGACAATGATTAGCTGTTCCCAACTCTATATTTTAAATAACAGGAATAAGCGTTCTGCGCAATTTTTGAAGAAAGTTTTCAAGACTTAGACTCAGAAGATGACTTCAGGGAAAAAAATCACAGATACGTCTTCACTTTCCCTTCTCAAATTCTCATTCTCTCTCTATATAGAACCTAGGTACACAATTTTCACTATTTAAGATATACCTTAAGATTAAGATTCCACCACTTTTTCTTAAGATAGGTTTAAGGTCTTCATTCTACCCCCACCCCTAATATATTCTATACCTCTGAGACTTTACTAGATCTAGGTAATCATGTTGTTTGAGGGGTTCTTATTAGGGAGTTATTTTGGGGATTTTCAGAGGAAGAAATAGTTCATAACCACAGTAAAACTAGGTAGGAAAAAAAAGCAGATCTAAGTAGAGTAGGACTGATTTTTTCTTTTTTTTCCCCTCTGCAAAATGACCGTATAAAAAAAAATCCCCAGCAATTCTTCCATTCAGTCCAACAGAAAAAAAAAATATATTCATTACTGGATCTGTAGTTTTTTATTTTAAATATGTCATTTTTTTAAACCAAAATTCTATTCTGTGAAAACTGTTTCTCAGTTTTGGATGGTTTAAAAAATAACCATATTCTGTCAATTATTTTCTCCAGTAAATATATTTTTTTCCTGAGATATTTGCTAATTCAGGGTTTATTGCCATACATTGCAATTATATATAGTCTTAAGTATATATAAAAATAGACCCTCCCATTAGTGCTACTGAAAGCTGCACAAGTATTATTCAGAGAAAAAGCTCACTTTTGAAAAATCACATTTTTAACAAGTGCAATTTCCAAGTAAGGTATGGTTCTGGCCTTTGTTGCAGTATTAAAAGGCTTTAATCCTTTTGATGAACTGAATCATGGAATTGGACACAAAATCCTAGTTTTTTCACATATACAAAAAGCTTTCCAGACAAGTCCAAAATATATTTTGGCAGTCTCTAATAACAACAAAGAAAAATTTTACTCAGCGATGACAAATATTTCTGACCCAAAGAAGACTCTTAGCTTTTTCAGTTTCTTGCAGTGTTACTGCTTTTGCCAGTATTCTTTCCTCACCAATATTTTTCATTCTTTGTTACAAAATCTAATTCCTCTTATACAAGTTGCCGAATTAAAAGTAGTCTTTAGTGCAAACATGAACAGGAGCTTTTCTGTAGCTACCCTTTGCCTTTCTGCAGAAGAGAATAAATGTTATGATGTACATCATCTATCTAGCTCATATGACTAGTGACAGAAATATTAATTCCAAGCACATTTCTATTTCAGCCACTTATTTGCACCCCATTAGTGCGTGAAAAGCAATATTTCTGTGGAGCTATGGTGACATCAAGTGGCTAGCTAAGTGATCCCTGCAAATATAGCAGTATCGATACATACTCTAGATGTTGGAGTAGAAGCCAATATAGGGAACTACCAACATGTAATATTGAGAACGTCTTACCTCTTTGATATATTAGTGAACTTCTTGTTCCACATGATGGATTAAAATCTAAATTTTAGATGTATCATCAGGGTGTGTATCATTAAATGCCATTAATGAAAACCAAACAATCATATTTCATTCTTGAGGTAGCGTTCAAACGCAAGGGACTGACACTGAGATGAAGAACGGTGCTCAATACCAAATCATCTGAACTACTCTCTTTTACCTTGTGCTAAAACATATCTGGGTTACTCAGTCGGCTGCTGTGCACTCGTTAGGAAAATGGAGAAAGTGATAATTATCTTCTGATAGGATTTTTGTGATTGAGTTAACAATTTAATATCTACAACTTTAGTTGCATGTTCCAGTTCAATGACAACACAGCCTCATAAAGGTAACAAATAAAACTCAATTTGCTCTACAGTAGGATGATTTCTTTAAAATTATCTGCTGTCAAAATTTACACTTCCAACCCTTTCCAGACCGTAACTGGTTCATGAGTGTGAAGGTATACATTTTAAGAATCTCTAGTGAGTGCATTTTCTTCACCAGCTTGTTTTTCACTGACTTTCTTTATGGGATGATTTCTCCATTGCCTCACCTATAGTCAGATCTTTCTTCTGTTTGCTACCCTCAGTCCCTCCAAACCAGTGCAATGACTTTGATCACTCACCATCCTCCTCCAATGTCACATCAGAGTTTCCTGCTTCAAGGCTTGCTTGAGCCTACTTGTTCAGATAGCCTTCAAGAGAGGTTAGATGGAGAATATGGACTCAATATGAAATCAATAAAAGATACAATTTCTGTGGACCAAAGAGGAACTACAGAATTCAGACTTGTCAGAATATTGCCAAAATGGTAGCTGAGAAGCACAGAGGGAATATTGGATGGAGTTTGTTTGAATTTATATGTACTGATACAAAAATTACAAGTTAACTTACAGTTTAATACCGGGGCAGTGTAATACTGATGTCAGCTCCTTTCTTCAGTTTGATGAAAGCCTTTAGCATTGAACATCATACTTGACAAGTCCACATTTGTCAATATATTCTAATGACTTCACCTTTGTGGGTGAATCATGCTTACCTGAAAGAATTTATATATATATGTGTGTGTGTATATATAGTTGTTGTTCTTGTTGTCATGTGATTCTCAGAACACAAATGATTAGCTCTGGCACACAAAACCTTATTTGCAAGTTTAAGATGCAAATACAGTTTTAGTAAATAAAGAAAAATTCTGACATGAACTGTATATTCTTTAGTGGGGATTCTCATAAAAATATTATGTATGAGAAGCTATATGGGACAAAAATCACATGGCTGCATTGCTTGGGAAGATACATGAAATAAAATGTATTAATCAGTCTGCTCACAGGACTATTTAAACCAGAAATCCCATTAAGTGCTTAAATTGATTTACTCTTCCCTCCCGCAAAATAATAAAATAAAATTCCTCAAGTGTCTATTAAATCAGACAAGAAATAAAGGTAGGTAGGAAAAATCCTTGGGGAAAGGAGGGACCTTAAGGCCATCTGATTTATATTTCATACATCTTCCATTTCTCCATCTTTTTTTTCATCCCTGTTGAAATTCATACATACACAATGTCATAAGCTAGTGTTGGTTTGGTTTCAATTTATTTTACAAAAAAACCAAACAAACAAACAAAAAAAAATTCGTATGAACTGAGGCCAAAATAGTCTAGCGAAATAATGTTTTTTTCATTTATATTCACTGCCATGTCTCTTCATTGAAGTTAATGCATTTTCCCTGAAAGGTAATTCATTTCAATTTAAATCAATACAGTATTTTTGAACTAATGCCTTCCAGAGATGCCATGTTTGAACAAATGGTGGTATATTTGTGTAAATTATGAATTTTATAGGTAATTGCACCAAAAAAAGTGCTCAGGAAAAAAACTTCTGCTTCTAAACAATAGAGAGCATGAACATAAATAATCCAGCTTTTGTTTTGGTTTGTTTTGATTTGGTATTCAGGGATTTTATGGGCTTTGACATAGAGGAGGGAAGGAGAAAGCTATTTATATATCTAAATACAACTGCGTATAATTCTTTCCTAAAAAATGGAACAATGCTTTCATGAAAGGAATGGCTACTTTTTGAAGTTTGTTTTTTTTCCCATACATTTCAACATACTGGGGAAGACTGGCCCAGGCTGGTACAGGGAACCTAAAACCAAAAGTCTATATTGTTAGTACAGTTTAGAGCCCAAACTCCATCTTCAGCATGTTGACATCTAGACCTGTTTGAACAGGATTAGTCACTGGAAAAGAAAAACAGTTTTAGTTTATACCTGTGTAATACAATTCAGTCCTGAGCAGAAACATCTGGACTATCTCTAAGTAGCTTGACTGAGCATCAATAGCAGTAACGTGGCATTAGCTGTGAAAGTTAATTTATCCTCTGTTTCTATACAATGTTTCTACTATGTATTCCTAGTTTTAGAGAGTCACAGTTGCAGGAAAAATGTGGGTGGGATATAAAAATGTTACTTGCTTTGGTTCTAGTCTTGCAAGTAAAAAGGAAGACACTTAAAATTTAGCGCATATAGAAGTATGGGATGGGATTCTCTCCAAATGTTTGTTATTAGCGACGGGTTTGTTTTTCTCTTGAGTTCAAGCACCTGAATGTAAAACACTTGTTTTAAGACTAATGGTATATTTAGAGGAGTTTGTCCTGCAAACAGTCTAAGCATGTAAGAGGTACAAGAGTCCATCTGTGGACAAGGCAAGAGACCTATACCTGAAGTAACTGCTTTCTATAAGACCAGAAAGGGAAAAGAATATGAAGCTAGTCTTAAAGAACACAGCTTAGTAAATAGCACTGCACAGATTAAATCGCAGTGACATTAACATTTTCTGAGATACCTAGATAAGGATAAAAGGACTAGAGTAGGCGTGTTGCCTGTGTAACAGTGTATTCTACCATCTTTTCGGTGCCAGTTGTCATACAGTCTTTCTGTGACAGTATTGTTCAAAATGATGGAATGACCCAACTTTATTTACCGCTGATGTTTTGAAAGATCACCTAGCCTAATGTTAGGAAGTTAGCTGGTCAGCTTGTCAGATATGACAGTCACCCAAAGTCTCGAGTATATGCTTCATCCTCTTTTTTTGTGATACTATTATCTCCTTTAACCCATCATACAGCCATCATCCTTTCCTGAGAGAGAATGAGAGTGCAGAGGGGTGCTGATGTGACATATATTTAAGAATTTCACTAAGTAATTTTTTTTCCATTACTCTATTTTTTCCTATCACTCTATCTTTCTGTATCCAGTTCACTGTATTGATCTTTAAATACAATACCTCTAAATCTTTCCGTATGCTTCTGACAGCTGCCTTATTTATTAATTTTACTTTTTTTTAGAAGCCAGGAACACTTAACACAGTTCTTCCTTGAGATATCATTAAAATATGCTAACTAAGGTAAATGTGTAAGAGAGAATGCAGACATTTCTAAAGGTTATGATCTATGACAACACTTCTTAGCTTTAAAGTTAGTTTAATTGAATTAATTGTAGCATTGAAGAAACTGAATAACAATGAGAGCTTTGACTCTGAATGTATTAACGGGAAATATTTGACCTTTTCAATATGTTACATTTTGATTGGCACTCCTTTCTATTGGAGCCATCTTAATAATAATTTTTTTATTTTTTCCCCATGAAAAATAAGGTGGGTGTGTCAAAAAGCCAAAGTACATCTGAGATAATTGGAAAAATCCAAGATGAGAAGGGTGCAAGTATGTGTACACACTCTTCCATAATTCAGAGGACATTAGCAATGGGGGTTTCATTTTGTTGGCAAAGCTTTTAGCAAAAAGAAAAAGCTAGACCAAGTTAAATCTAATTTGTCATATTAGAATTCTAATTTCAGGCTTATTTTTGTTTGCAGAATATTAGAGAAGCCTTTCTTCATGTTTTTTTTTCTCATCTTGTGCTGGTTTTGGCTGGGGTAGAGTTAATTTTCTTCATAGTAGCTATGTTTTGGGTTTATGCTGAGAATAATGTGGATAATGCACTGATGTTTTAGTTGTTGCTGAGCAGTGCTTACAGTAAGTCAAGGTCTTTTCTGCTCCTCACCCCACCCCACCAATGAGGAGGCTGGGGGTGCACAAGAAGCTGGGCGGGGACACAGCCAGGACAGCTGACCCCAACTGACCAAAGGGATATCCCATACCATATGACGTCATGCTCAGCATATAAAGCTGGGGGAAGAAGAAGGAGGAAGGGGGGATGTTTGGAGCAATGGCATTTGTCTTCCCAAGTAAGCGTTAGGCGTGACGGAGATGGCTTTCCTGCTTTCCTGCAGGTGGCTGAACCCCTGCCTGCCAATAGGAAGTAGTGAATGAATTCCTTGTTCTGCTTTGCTTGCGTGCGCGGCTTTTGCTTTACCTATTAAACTATCTTTATCTCAACCCACAAGTTTTCTCACTTTTACTCTACTGATTCTCTCCCCCATCCCACTGGGGTAAGTGGCTGTGTGGGGCTCAGTTGCTGGCTGGGGTTAAACCACGACACAGCTGAAGACTGTTCCCTGCTATATATATGAGAATAAAAAACATTTGTGATGTTATTCAGGTTATTTATGAATAGATCTGTCTGAAAGGTGGAACTACCTTTTGAATTTTTTTCACTTGGGATTTTTTTAACGCAGTAAAATTTAATCAATTTTCTCAAAAAAAGCAGCAGGAATTTCATGTCACAATATTTACCCCAGGATATAAACTTTTCTTTTACCTCCCCCTTTACCTTCGCTATTGGATAATGCTGTTCTTGTTCTCATCTTGCATTTCACTGTGTGCAGCCTGTCCAGCTCCACAACTCTGCGTTTATATGTTACTTGTTCCACAGCACCTTGATGGTTTCAGGTCTCTTGCTCCTCATTGTTACGTGCATTACCTATCAAAAGGTAGGTAAATGGCCCTTCATCAGCCTAGGAGAGTCACCTGTTTCTCCCTTAGAGTTTATATAACCTTGCTGCAGTCTAAAGACTTCAGGAATGGCTCCCACAATATGCCATAGCTGCTGAGGGAAAAAATCCAGGTGGCAAACTGTCTCTTTAGCCTATGCACTGCTTCCCTTATTTAGGTTTTACTGGAAAACTTTACCGATGATTTTTTTTTTTGCATTTTGCTCTTGTTACACGAAAACAAAATGAAAGCAGGTAACGTGAGAGCTCCTGGTGTTTACTGGTTTATTGAAAATACCCAATTTCACTTTACATGCAAATCTTCCCTGAACCCGCAGAGGTTAAGACAGGTATATTTATACACAGCCAATATCTCTTTCTGTGGTGTTGTAATTCTATGCAAAACCAAAACAGAAATTGTTTTTCTTACACAGATTAAAGCATGCTTGAGGCAAAAATCTAGGCTTGTTTTCAACTGATGAAGAATTTGTTTGTAGGCTTCATAAGCATCGTGTTTCTAGACTGCTGCTGCATCTCTTTAAAGATTGTTTGGACCAAAATACTCAGATTTTCAGCTTTGATATCTGATCAGTATTTTCCCCATGAGAAGTTAAAAGGTCAGCTTAATTTATTGATACTTCATTTCAAATTGTCAAAACATTCACAAAAAGCCTCAAAACATGCCTTTGCCTGTATAGGAAGAACAAATATATTGTAAGTAACTTTCTAACCACATTTTAAATTCCTGTCTTCTGGACTTTGATTTTCTAAGCAGAAACACACTTCACATTCAGCACATCACCAGATCACTTTAACCTCTTTGAAAATGCATTTCAAGAGCCTTGATGGATCTCTTGCTCAGCAATTGGCCTTGGGAAAGTATACTCTTTATGGTAAGCCAAGTGCCACATGCAGTAATCTGTCAGAAAGCAAACAGCGAATGTAATGGAAGATTGAAACAGATCATTTAGCATTGTGACATTATTTGTGAATTTGGTGCTACGAGAGAGATTTTTGTCATGCGTATGGTTGATGTTGATCTGAGGTTATGAACGTGACTGGCGAACCGCCATATCCCTGGTGTCTGAAGAGTTTTGAAGCATAACTTAATGTGCGAGTTATCTCGGCCTCTCTCTGCGACCTTTTAAGGCTGGGACTGATAACATCTCCCGCACAAGGTGCTCCACTGGAGTGAAGCTGAACAGTTGTGATGCCTTTCCCATTGCCTACAAAGCAATTTGGAAGGAACCTAGCCTCACTTTTATTAATCCCAGCAGTCTCTCCATTTGTTTGGCTTTTCCAGTCCGTATCTTCCTTTCACTGTTCAGCTAAATTGACAGAGCACAGAGTCCTGTTCCGTATAGCATGCGTCTTTGTAGGAAGCCCTTTAAAAGCTTTAGCACTTAAGAAAAATCAATAGCGCTTATGATGTCTTGCAGGCCTCCCCTCTCCTGCATGCTGAATTCTCGTCAGCCCGTTACTAGCTTGCCTTGAATTGCTGTTGGAAAAAGAAAGTAAACATTGCAACTTGAAAGCACTCATGTGGCATTGCACTTGAATAATGTTGTCTATCATTCCTTAATGAATTTAGTGGAACTGTGTTCTTGGTATATTCAGAAAGAGAAAGAAGAGCTGTGCAAAATGCATTGCAGGCACAGAGCCAAGTATATCTATTATACACAAATCCACTACGTTCATTGAAATAAAATGAGTCCATAGAAATACTTGTATTTTAAATAACTTTAAAATATAAATGGTCATGAAGACAATAAACTATATTTTTCTCTCCAAATATACTTTAAATTTTTTTTAAAAAAAGGCTCTGCAAGATTAACCTTGATTTATGTGATTTATTGCAGGAAAGCAAATGTAGAGATAAAAAAGGGCAGTGAAAAACTGAAGAAAAAATTACACGATCGAGCTACACTAAGAAAGGTATTTAGCAAACAAAACCACTGAATGCAGAAACACCTAGTTTCAATCATCTAGTTCCCAAGTGTCATCTTATGGTTCCTAGGCTTGTGGAGAGTTACTTTGTCTTGGAAAGGGATCAAGAAGAAATTAATTTGGACCATGTTCCTCATGACAGGAATTAAAATCAGAGGAGCCTACATCAAGATAGTGAGTAGGTTTACCTGCAGTTCAGAGTCTCTTCTTGTTCATCATGCACATCCTTTCCATTTCTGTATGGACTGTAAACATGATAGTTTTTTTTTTTTAAACAGGAAATAGGTTAGTCTCTTTTTCTTCTTGCTTTCTTTTTTTTTTCTTTTTTTTTCTTTTTTTCTTTTTCCTTTTTTTTTTTTCTTAATGTAGTGTCCCAGTGGTTAGAACAGTGATGTAGAGCATATGGGTCCCAGTTTCAATCCCCTGATTTGCTTAATAGCCTCAAATATTCATCACCACAGAAAACGACCTAATTACCAGAGTACCGGCTCCTTCAGCAGTGCTCATACACCTATTAAGGGAGGGTGGGGAATTTCCCATTCTGCATGTCAAAGTTTTTTTCCTTAAAATAAAAATATTAAAGATTTTTTTATTCCAGAATGAGAGTGCAAGCGTATGTCTGATTCTGTAGTCTAGTGATGATGACATTTCCTGGAAAGGGGTGGGTTTTGGTCATGCAACATTTCTGAATGTTTGTAATAATCCATAATGATTGAACAGTCCTTGCAGATGAGCCTGTAAGCTGAGCCCACATCTCCTTCCAGAGTTATCCCTGTACATCATGCTGAAGAGATACGATCAGTTAATGAATCTTGATTTTCTTTATATATTTATTTTTCTGCTTCGTGAGATAGGAGTTGTCCTTCCCAAAACAGTTTGGTGTTCAGATCATGTTTTGCCAATACGAATGGGGAAAGGTTAAAATTCACTAGGCATAAATGCAAGGGTCCTGCAAGATGAGTGCTCTGTCGTCACATAGTAGAGGAGAGGCCGGTCTGCCTTCATGGAGTTTTAATTGAAAGCATTTGTATGAGGTCCTATTTTAGTAAAAACACCTGTCAGAGTACATGCATATCCTCAGAGGAGACAAGGAAAGGAAAGCCTAGTTTTCTGATCCGTATTGGTCTTGTACTTGCAGCACTAAGCACTGGGTGATGTACACAGCAAAAGTACATGGAGAGTCCTGCCGTGCCCTGTCTGTTCATGCCTACAATGCCATTGCACTTTATCAGTTTATCAGTCATGCTGCTGCAAGAGATACTCTGTGCTCTAAATCTAGTCAGTGGCATGAAGAAAATAGAAAAGGAAAAAAGAAAAAAAAAAAAAAAAGAGTCCTTTAAAACAGATTACAAATATTTACATTGGCATAAGGGAGAAATTTGACGAAATGGCCCTCTGTATGGTAGAGAAAAGACATATTGAGTAGGCTTCACAAATAAAGAAGCTGTAAAGTGGAATGACACCTTCAGTTTATTTATAGCCTAAATCTAACATATTTACTGTCAGACTAAGATATAGGGTGAGTTTTCCCTCTCAATCTGCTTCCTGTGGAGCAACATATTTTTTCTCTGGCTCATTCTACTTTTGCCATGAACACTGGCAATCTTTTACCCTTTTGTAAACATAGAAATGAGTGGCATTTCACACCTGCTTTGCAAAACCAGTGGGTTTTGGCATTTCCTATGCCAAAGAGTGTAATGTGAAGTATGCCCAAGAGAGTTCTGAACTTGTAACTACAAGGAGTGTAATCTTTCCCTTTCCAGTCATCTTTGCCACCCTACAGACAACAAGACTTTGGTCTGATTTCAGTAGCTTTAAGATCAGGCTCTAGTTCCTTCATATATCATCTCATTCTTTCCTATGTAATATATAAACTATATCACCTCAGTGTTAATTTTTATTTATTCTGTACTTTCTGAAGTAAAAGTGCCCACACTGTTCTTTTTCTTTACTCCAATCTGCAGCATTCCTGACCATCTCAGGTTCAAGTCCAGATCATTTTACAACAGTACCTTAAAAAAAAATGGACTTCTTTAATGAATTACTTGAATTGTAAGTACTCTAGATAAATCTGCTCTGTGACAGAATATAAACATACTAACATGTTTATATTTTGTCATATAAACAGAATTTTATTACATTATACATATTATATATATTAAAAATACAGAATATTCTGTAATATAAACAGAACCTGTAAAATAAATGTAACCACTCAGCTAGTAGGATAGAACTGGAGACCAGGGAAGGCCTGGCTACAGTAACTATTAGTCAATAGCCACAAAGTCACCTAAGGGTTATTCCTGTGACTTAAAAGAAAAGAAAAAAACAATTTTATTTAGCATACAAAGCAGCACTTTTGGGGGAGAATTATACATTAAAAAATAGATAAAGTGGATTGCAATATATTAAACCGTAGTTCACTGTGACAATGAAGACAGTGAAATCTGTCAGACAGAGACAAACTAATTTCTTTCAATATCAAAATCCCAGTATATGCTTAAAATCCATGCCCCGGTGTAGTCATTTGGATACTTTCTTTTGATGTCAAAAAGACTTAGGTTTTCATCCTGGAAGTAAACCTTGTGTATGTCAAATAACAAAAGAATAGACACCTCTCAGATTTTACATAAAAATTTCACTCTTTATGAACACTTACAGTTTTATTTCTTCTAACTCCAATTTTTCAGCATAGTCCTCCTAGTCTCAAAAACTCTAATTTTCCAAGAGGTGTTAGGAAAGTCTAACTTGCCTCAGGTCAGACTACATAACAAAAAAAAAAAAACTTGCTCTTCCTGTGTATCATCACTTCATATTTATGTCATCCAAACATGTTTATTTTTTGATCCTTCTTTCATTGTTAGTATTTTAGGGACCATTGTAAGGAAAAGATTTCTTCAAAGTTCATCTTCTAGATGTACAAGAATCATAACTGCTCTGTCAGTGTGCTATGAAAAGATCTTTTTATGATGTATGGATAAATGTCTCTCCAGATAATAAACTATTCATTCCTCTTGAAACAGCTTCTCCAAATTAAGCTTAAATCAAAACACAAAATAGGTTTGTTTTGCTCAGATTGATACCTAGTATCCATATCAACACGCAATTTAACATAATGGGTTGTCTTTGTTTAGAGGAAACTGAAGTATATAGCTGAGGTATATCAGCAAAGCTGTTCGAGGATAATTCACCAGTGTCCAGTGATACCAACACATCTTTTATAGTTTTATGAGAGTAATAAAGAAAAAATAATAAGAAGTCAGAAAAAAAGAAGAAGCTGCTTTTTCGTATGTAACATCCGTGTCTCTGTTTTTATTGCATTCAGTGCATATATTGGTTAAGGTCTATGACTGTCAGTTTAAATTTTGTGCACACTGGCAAAACTGATTTAAAAAAAAGATTTCTTTAAAATCTGACAGACAGACAGTAGGCAACCTAATGTATCATTGGAGAACATCACAAATTGTGACACAAGATTGTGTGAAGGGGTAAGACATGTATAGTTTTCCTTGATGTTGTGGTATAATATAAACAATTTACAAAAATACCTATCAGTCATTTTAGTGGTACTGGAACAAGCTGGTCTGCAACCTTTTTGATATCGATTATGTGAATTCTCCAAACGGCTTTTCAGAAAGTTGTTTTATATATATTTATATACTGTACTGCAGGAATGTCAACCTGTCTCTTGGTGTCGGACAGTGCATTTCCTTTACAATTGCTTAGGTTAAGCAGAAGTTATTAACCGTTATTCATCCACAAATCTTCTAATCAGATCAAAGACTGACCAAAAAAACCCACCCAAACCCAACCAAAACAGAAACAGGAAAAACTCCAAACAAACACACAATAGCCAGGGACATTAAATCCATTGGGAAAACCTTGTTTGTCATCATCTGCCACTGTTCTGCCCACTCTGATGGGTAATCATTTTGCACAGTTTCTCCAGATACCTTTTGCCCTGTGGGAGAAAGACAGTGCTTTTCATCCAGTCTACAAACTAGGAAAAATTGTGGTCAAATATTCACAACTGCCAACTTCAAAGCAATTTTTCCATGGCAACCATACCTCAAAAGCCTGGAGTTGCAGAACTTGCCAATTAGCAACTCCAAAGGGGGCCATTAGCTCCTTCAAAAACCTAGCGGACACTGTTTTTAATCACCAGTTGTTTTCAGCCTTACAGCCAACACAATGCAAACACTAACCATGCAAGTTTAAGGCTGATTACTTAGAAGTTGATGATGCATGAAAAGAACAACACATATCAAGCTCCATTTTTTAATAAAGAATAATTATCCTCAGTAAATCATCACTGCTGATTGATTGTTGTTTAATTAAAGCAAGTCGTATTTTCTCATTATTGCCAACGGTAAACCATGCATAACAGCCACAAAATTTGCTTTCATTAGGAGTCCTCAGTTATACTGCTGCTTGGGAATGAACAAGTACCATAAAGCAAGGAGTATCTGCATAAATATGGACCTGTGGAAGGGACTGCCTAGCTGTCTAAGGCTTCTCTTCATAAAGAGAAGACAGACTGGAGAAAATAAGCATATAAGAGACAGAAAATACAGAAATCAAGAACACTAGCTCCTTAGCTTGTAAAATCTTTCCGACTCCTCTGAAGTCTATGGAAAGTTATGCCATTATGAGCCATGAAGCCTAGATCTATATTTAATTAAGATTTTCCTGTACATATAAAGGAAAAACCAAACCTTTGTAATTAAAAAACCCCCTATATTTTCATTAGCTGTTTTAAAGTAATTATTTCTTTATTCACATAAATGATGTGCCATGTCGTTTAGAGATCACATATATTTCAGCAATAGTAGTAAGAAAAACATGAACTTTACCCATTCATTTAAATAGGATGTCATTTGTGAAGCCAAATTATTCCATTACCATTTACACTGTAACACTGCTAACTAATTTACCACTTACCATCCTGTCATAAAACCCCAGTTATCCAGCCCATATTGTGTTGCTGGCTCTGTTCATGCCACTTTGGCATCTGGTGCATTCAAGAGGAAAAGCTGTGCAAGTTTTGAACATGTAACCAACTTAGGGACCTCTCCATGCAGCAGAGAGGCATTTTCTTTTACATAAAATTGGGATCATTTCAGGAGAAAAGAGGTGCACAGGATGTTATATGAAATCTGCCTGACCTGTCTGAATGCCGATGCATAAGCTGGCTGCTGGCTGGATGTCTGTCCCAGAAGGCGCTACATGGCACAGGGCATGGCAGGCTATGATGGTATAGAATGCCGCTGTGCTGTTACTGCCCCATGAGCCTACGTAAAGCAGCCCAGACTCTTTGTCAAACAGATGAGACACAGGCCACGGCAAGAGGCTGAGTAACCAGGGCCAACTGAGCAAACCCCCAAATCAGAGCATGAGTCTTGACAGATCAGGAGAGCAATGGGAGCAAAATAAGATCACATTTTAGCAATTTAAGGACAGATTCTCACACGCACATATTGCCCTCTCTCCAGTAGCAGGCCTAGCAAACTCATAACTGTATTGATCAGGAATGGTGCTAATTAATGGTTCTAATATACATATTTTCATAATTCCAGTCTCTTAACAGGTTCAGTAGTTCTGAAATACTCTCTGAGGGCCAAACCCAAATAAATAATACTTCTTTTATTATCATCTCTAAGTAAGCCAGGAAAGTTGGGGTTACGAGCATCTCTAAGATGTTATTATGTTTGTGTGTGCTTGTTCACTATCCACCAAACAAAGCTCGTTTTATAATACTAGAATTGGTTACATGCTCTACAGGCAGGTTTAGCTGTGAAATACCAGTCATTGCTGTAACACAGACACACTCTGAAAGGAAGCTGATGAAATTTCATAGCATTTCAGTGGGACAGATGGTGCAAATTTTCTTGTGTATTCCTTACTAGCATTTCACTGTTAGCTGCCTAGCTTCACAGAGAAAGAGAGATTATTGCTAGTCCAGACCACGGGGGGGTTTTAAATACATATCCTATAAGCAAAGCCTGATGATGTGCCCTTTCTCTGAAGCTGACACCAGGTGCTGGAGTTAACAGCCACAAGTAGGGAAAGGATGGATATCATAGCAGTACACAGGCTGGAAATTGAAGCCTCAGGTCTAGAAAAAATTCTTAAGGGAAAACATTTCTCTGCTATGGATACAGAACATATTTAACTGTTAATTGCATGATTTTTGCAGTGCCCTGGCTTAACTGCA
Organism: Pelecanoides urinatrix; assembly: GCA_013400755.1. Taxonomy (NCBI): domain Eukaryota; kingdom Metazoa; phylum Chordata; class Aves; order Procellariiformes; family Procellariidae; genus Pelecanoides; species Pelecanoides urinatrix. Next base: position 35,910 of record VZTQ01011573.1, read on the forward strand.
CTTTGTGATAGTACACTAACAGGGTCCTTGCAATATAAAAGTAGGATGAAGACTAACTTGAGGGAAAGGTAAAAATTGCCTCACAAAGGCTTCCCCTTAAATGAAGTTCCAACTCATGTGAACTAGTCATTCTGACAGAAGATTAAAGAAATGGTGAGTAAAAGAGATGAAATAGATCAATTACTTTTTTCTCCTCACTTCTTTCTCCTCATATTTGGTCTTATTTGTATGTTCTTTCTTTGAAAGAATGGGTTGAAAAAGACACAATAATGAAATTTTTAAACAAAGAAAATACTGTCATCTTCCGTTTGACATGTACAAGATGTTTTTAAAAGTAAGAGTCACCAAAAAAAAAAAGAATACCAACTCCCTGCAAAACAAACAAAGCCAAATTAATAAAAGACAGGATCTTTTTGTGGTTTTTTCTTAGCACTACATGAAAATCCACAGCAAAATTACTTTCCCAAAGATATGCTGCTTACATAACCACTGATAGTTACAGATGCCTTCATGGTCCAGTTCTGTGCTGTCTTTGTAGGTCTGTTTTATACATGATGTTGCTTCTCTTCTACTGTGGGTGTCCTTCATATCCCATGGGAGAACCAGGCAAATGAGTCCAGAGTAACTGTGCACCAACTACCACATAGACTGCCGATATGTAGGTGGATAAAAAGAAATCTCGCTTCACCACACCACCATGCTCTGCTGATCACAGTTCTGCTCCAGACCCAGCCTTATCTTCCCTCTGTATGATTCGGTAGAAAGAAAGAAGTATGAAATATGTTCTGAGAGTGGTAATTTTGCCAAATGTACTCCCTCCCCCCAGAAAGAAAAAAAAGTTATGTTAAAACTACTAACAATGTCATGTCAATACAGACAGGCATGGACAGATGTGTGCCGCCTTCAGCTGTTCTCAGGAAACCAGCTGCTGCCTTGAAACTCTTTGTCAGTGCCTCTATGAGGCTGAACCTTGACTAACGTGTCCTAAAAAATTCAAGGTGCTTTTCCATGAAATATTTAAACATTTACTGGAACAGCTGAGTGCCTTAAGTATCTCAAAGGAATGACCTAGGTCCAATCTCACGCATCTCCTTGTGCTTCCTTTCACAGCGTCTGTTCAAGTCATTTGTGCCAGTTTCCCCCAGTCACGTGGGAGCAGACCCTGTTTGGTGGGTAGGAGGACATGCCTCTACAGTCTGGTCCCAACTGAACCAGTTATCTGTTATTCGCATAGCCCGTGGTCGAGGTAATTGAAATCCACTGGAAACCTCTCACATTTCCATCATCACACTCATTATCTAGCGAATATTCATTTGATACTTGCGGTATGATGTTATACAGCATTACTGCTTAAAATCTGTCACCACTAGTTCTTTAAAAAAATAAACTAAACAGAAACAAAATTAGCATGGTCCTATGCTGTATTTTTACCAAGTAATTCCAAGACAAATGCATCTCAACACTCAGCAGGGGCATGTATTACCACTCTAGTCCCAATGCATAGGTGGCAATCATCTCCTGCCTCCACAGAATTCTGTTTTCCCCTTTTCCCATTCCTAGGGAATTAATGCATGTGTGTTATATTTAGCAGTGTGCTGTCCTCTTTTCTACTTGTGCTTTTACACCTTGTTTCTTTTAACATCTGCTTCATTTATAGCATAACTTTATAGCAGGTATATCAAGGGCCAAATATTTCTAAACAATTCTCATCACTCATGTGAATTCCTTCACCATGAATCAATACCAGAATCAATCCCAGGCCATTTTGAGCTCCCTCACATCCTTTTATTTCTCTTCAGACACAGTGCCAATAATTCAATAGGATTATAGAACCTTCTTGCAAGAGCCATGTGAATTCACTATCACATTCAGCACACCTTGCACCAAAAATCCGAATTTTAGTTACCTTGTGGGGCAGAAATATGCTTGCTAGGGACACTGTAACACATCAGAATTAAGACATAAATGCATTTTCTGTATCTGTAACCTTGACCTGTACAGTTTGTTTGGTTGTATTTTTTTTTTCCCCCTTGTTGCTTCTTTCTGTGTTTTATATTGTGCTCATTTACTGAGTCACACTGCAAAGCTAGTGCAATCAAGACCCTCCATAGTGCTCTTCTAGGAGGACCCAAAAACTGAGGGTCAGAAGCGCTTTCCAAGTCACGATCCTGTGATTGGAGTAGAGGGCATAGGGGTACCATGTTATTCAGGCTCTTGGAATGAGGAAAGATGGATTAAGTCTCTTCAGACGGTTAAGGGCCCACAGGCTCCAGCTTACCATGGAGAGAGGGGTACACAATGTGCAGTGAAGTCACACCTTCCTTCTTCAACATCCTGATTGCCTTAAAAGGGACTTCTAGGCTGAGGATCACAGCTTTAAGCTATCCATTTCTTTTGTTCCAGTCTTTTAGCACTTCAAACTCAAATTCTCTCCAAGGATTTAAGTTGGGTCCATTCTTGCAGTCAGAACGCTCTGAAATTTTTCCTGAAAGCTTTCTCTCTGATGTTCCCTTCCCTCCCTCCCCTCTAACTTCTAGTCTTTAATTCCAACTCCATGCCTTCGTTCCTTTCATGAAACAATTGCAGACTTCTTGCTTGCAAATCGTCTGTCACTCAGTTCCCTCCTCCTTAAAATCATGCATTCGCAAAACTTTTTTCATAAAATTACTCTCCATACTAGTGTAGTCTCTTCAACTTATCTTGGAACTGATGTCTTTTTTAAAAATTGATTTTATATGTAGTTTTATATTTGGTTTTAATTACATTTTTGTCTTCTCAATGCAGCATAGTTGTGACTTGTCAATATTCTTAATCACTGTGTAGAATCATAGAATCATTAAGGTTGGAAAAGACCTCTAAGATCATCGAGTCCAACCATCAACCCAACACTACCATGCCCACTAAACCATGTACATACGCATAATCCTGTAGGTACTCACAGATTGCTAACCTCTGGTTTTGGACTGTTACTTTTGAAAGAGACGGGTATTTAAATCATTTCTTTCAGTGGTTACCCCCTTTTTTCATAGCTTTCATGGACTCAGTTACATCTGTATGTAACTCCAGAGGACTATAACACAGGTTTTCTCACTTATCTCTCTTATCTATATTACCTATATCTCACTTCTTCCATGTGATGTAGATAAAAGTGTGAAAAATGCATGCAGTGTCAGTAATAATAAACTCAGCTCCTCAGGCTAAAGTGCATCACACATCCTACACACCTATGGTAGTAGACCACTCCCTAAACTATTCATATAATCGGTATTAAAGGATAAACTGTATTTTCCTAGCTCTCTAATTTCTTTAAACACGATTTCTGTTTTTTATAACATCACTATCTTTTAAACATCTATTTTACAAAGGCCAGCAGGTGATTCAAGGCTAAAAGTATTTCTCCTTCATCATATGAGTGTCACACATGATCCCAGCACTTGTAATTTCACACACCTTAATCGCACACCTTAAAGCAAAAATTCCATCTTCACTGTGTCGGAGCTCATTATCAAATGTTTTCTGATATCGTCATACACTGCTACTGTCAATACTCGTGTTCCATTGAACAAGATCAGAAAATCCTACATTAAAATTATTATGTGCAACTGTGAAAAAATATACTTATTTCCAAGCAAATGTGCTGACACAGATTTGTAAGGGCCCTGCTTTGACTTTATTAATTAAAGGTATTTGTCCATTGTCATTATCCACTGTTAATGGACAAGAAATATATAAACACATTTCTGATACACAATATCATTCCTGTCAGTTACTTTATAAATACATATATATGACAGCACCACTACCATGGTGGTAATACAGGAAAGCATCACTAAAGCTGCCTAAATTAAAACTGGAAGAAATAGAAACAGGATTTAGAAGAACTGAAATATATTTATATGCCTATATTACATGAAAAACCAAAGCTGCCAACTACAAGAAAATTTGCACATCAGTAAAATATTATCTGATATTTCTACAGGATTATTACAACATTTTGTTGCTGGTTTTCCATGCCTATTGGTATAATATCCCAAGCATCTGATCATTTCTGAAGTGGGCTTTCCACTGATTTACTTTACAAAAATGTTACAAAGGATTTCACAGAAAAATGGAAACTTCGTGATATACCTTACACCATCTTTGGTAGCAATAACAGCACTGCATTATTACTATGGTTTAGAAGTCCAGATAAAGACAAATTAAACAAACTTGGAGAAAATACAGGCTAAGCTATATTTTTAGGTTTATTATTAGAATATTACTAAACTCCAAATAGCCATGTTGTTTGTATCACCTTGCTTTTCACAGCTTACCCCCTCCCCTGGCTAGGATTTCATGGGTGCAAAGGAGAATTACTTTAACTACATTAATTCCAGTGTGACTGGATGAATCTGGGAAGAAGAATCAAGTCTATTGTAGAAGCTCTGCGGAATTCTATAGAATCACAGAATAATTTAGGTTGCAAGGAGCCTCTGGCCATCTTCTGGTCAAATCCCCCCTTGTGGTTGCAAAGGTCAGGACATACACACATTACAGTTCGTGGAAGTGCAATGTGAATCAGACCAGTGAAACACTCTGGTATTAAACAACTCTGCATGATAGCCGAATTGTGAAAATATTGCAAAGTTAGGAAAGAGCTGCTGGAGACGTGGAAAACAAGAATGTTTTTAGCCAGCATCTTTTGGAAAAAAAAAGAAAAAAAATATGTGGCAGTATTCATTCAGTCGACACCTGGTGCATACTATTGTTCTGCTAGCTTGATTTGCCACTACAGGCTGAAAAATTCCATCAGTCATCTTACAGAGATATCACATCGGTTTTAACTTTGATTGTGACAGCTTAATTTTGGTTTGCAGATGATGACCACCTTTCACATTTTACCTGGTTATTTTTTCAGACTGATTTAGAATCAGTTTCTTTCACTAGCTGGAACAAGGAAAAGTAAAATGACACCCCCCACCCCACCCCACCCCACCCCCCCCAAGGTTTGAATTTATCCTTTGTCTCAAAATGTGAAAGAATGACAAATTATATATATACACGCACACATGCACACATATTCCATTCTTTTCTTCCACACCTGTAGATGATCCTGACCATTGAAGATTTATGGTAGATCTGTTGACTGTGGACAGCGCAGCACACAGTCTATGCAGAAGATCTCTCTGATTCATCAGATTCCCTACCCCTACACGTTCAAGCATATTAAGATTTAGGGGGCAAATGTGTAGTGAGAAGATGAGGATGTGGAACTACTGAAGACACAGAGCCTTCCATGATTCTTTTTATAAAATGGAAACAGTATTCATATATATTCACCTGCCTCTTCCTGACATGGGATTGGCTTTCCACAGCCTCAGGGATTGCTTTTAAGAATAAGATAGTAATGGAAGTAGCTTTTTTGGGAAAAAAAAAAAAGAGAAAAAAGCCTGCTTTAAAGAAATGGACTAATTCTCTCTTTATAAACCTCTAAGGGTTAGTTCAGGACTTGCTATGTGTTTGTTTGGTTTTCTGAACTTTATTGGAATACTGTAGACTAATTTCAAAAGGAAGAAACAAACAGAAGGGATAGTCTGGAAGATGTAGCATCACAAAGAATGAAGAAAAAAAAACAACCCACAGAGCTATTATCTAGGAAGAACCTTTCTATTTGAAAGATTGTGAACTATAAATTGCATTATATTTGTTAGGAACCAGCTCAGTTAATCTCCTTTGGTTTTTTTTCTATGCTGTTCTCCTTCTCACTGCTGTGATGGATTTTTCCTGTATTTTCCCACCTCAGTGTTATGCCCTTCCAGTGAAAATGCACTAGGTCGAAACACATTTTTTCTTTCACTTGCTGTTCCTGTTGGAAATCTCTTGCACCTGCAGGCAGATGTATTCACAAGTACAAGGCAGTTCTTTCCCTGACATGTGCTGAACCTGAAGGATGTATAATGAAAAGCATTAGTATTCTGCTTTTGACAGAGAGTCCCTAGGAGTAACCTTCAAAAGGTGCAAACATGTAACTCACTGGTATTACATGGCTCCCCCGGGACCACGCCACCGAGAGTGCAGAGATTGCAACAGAGCCCATGAAGCTGTTTTAGTTCAAACTGCAGCCTTGCACAATCTTAACTCTGGAGACCCACAGCCCGCGCCCCAGCTAGCATCATGGTCACCGCGCACACCTTATGGGAGGTAGCCTAAATATTACTCTGTCTGAAGTGCTGCTGTGGTACTTGCTGCTTTCTTTCTACCCTCAGAAAAATTCAGTATCACCTAAAAATGCTGAGGCTCACTGAGACTCCAGCTCTTCATGCTGTGAGCTCAGCATTTTTTCGTAGGGCTGACAGGCAGAACTCTCTCACAGACCAAAGCCTGGCCTGGACCATCATCAGTGGGCTCATACTTTGCTGAGGATCTGGCTGCCTTCTGTAAACTGTATTGTGCTAATGCCTGTAGGAGTCTCTGGGAAAGTTCACATGTTATACGACCCGTAATTGTTATGTTACATTTTCTTTTTCTTATCTGTCTTGTCCTAAAACCATCAAGATTTTACCTTGTAAAATGTACTTGCCATTTCCTAGAGATTCCCTAGATTGGGTAGGTCAGGAGGATGATTTTGATAATGTAACATTCTACTTGTGTAACATCAATTTTTTCATTACAATATTTTAGAGAGAGGTTTATTCACTTTGTGTACCTAAGACTATCTATTTTTAGGATAGTGTACAAATGCTTTAATCCATTTGCTTTTGGAATGCAAACTTACTGAACATAATTAATTTATTAATGAAGCTACAATTGTGCAGAGAGTGATCTACTGAGTTGAAACAGATGGAATCAACAGATTTAATATAACTGGCAATATAAGACTTGCTCATTCAAAATGAATTAATAACTAAAGGCAAATCCTTCATTTAAGTTTTCAAAATTTTACTTCCCATCTTATATAATTAAGTCTTTGGGGGCCAGGGTGATGTTGGGAGACAAGTACAAAATCCATACCTCACTTGCGGATTACATTGCCAACTAAGGTATTTTCAGTAGCACATGCTACGCATTGTGTGTGAAAAGAAAACACTTTTGCTTAGTGCCTCAGATATGAGGATAAATATTTTGGGACATATATTTTCTGCCTTATGAGAGGAAATACTACGTTACCAATTATTAATTAAGTAAATCTGAGCCATGGGGCATGCCTGCCTAGAGCAATAGGCACACACAATGCAGATGCCTGAGATAACACCAGTGTGCCTGTGTACTGAACCCCAGCAGTTCAGCCTTGCTTGGTAGCCTAACCATGACTTTTGGACTTTGGAGACCTCATCAAGTAGCTTCACACAACTGTGTAGTGCTCCACGTGGCTAGTGCTGGCGCTCCATGTTATGACAGACAGCTTCTGTAGAGTACATGAGAGACAAAAGACTAGTTATATCTTTGAAGAAGATTGAAATTTACTTCAGAAATGTTCAGCCACACAGAACAAACTATAATATATATATATAACTATAATACAACATGCAATAGGTCCAAGAGGGAAAGAGACAGCACACAATACAGTACAAGAACAGCTTTTCATTTAGAAGTATGCAATTAAAAGACCCAGAATAAAAAGTGAAAGGCAAAATCTGAGTGGAAGAAAATTGTTTTGGGAAGCCCCAGAGTTCAGAATATGGCTGTGTGTCATGGTTTAACCCCAGCCAGCAACTAAGCCTCATACAGCCGCTCGCTCACTCCCCCCGGTGGGATGGGGGAGAGAGTTGGAAGAGTAAAAAAGAGAAAACTTGTGGTTGAGATAAAGACAGTTTAATAGGGAAAGCAAAAGCTGCGCACGCAAGCAAAGCAGAACAAGAAATTCATTCACTCCTTCCCATTGGCAGGCAGGTGTTCAGCCACCTCCAGGAAAGCAGGGCTCCATCACGCGTAATGGTTACTTGGGAAGACAAACACCATCACTCCAAACGTCCCCCCTTTCCTTCTTCTTCCCCCAGCTTTATATGCTGAGCATGATGTCATATGGTATGGGATATCCCTTTGGTCAGTTGGGGTCAGCTGTCCCGGCTGTGTCCCCTCCCAGCTTCTTGTGCACCCCCAGCCTCCTCACTGGTGGGGTGGGGTGAGGAGCAGAAAAGTCCTTGACTTACTGTAAGCACTGCTCAGCAATAATACAAACATCCCTGTGTTACCAACACTGTTTTCAGCACAGATCCAAAACATAGCCCCATACTAGCTACTATAAAGAAAATTAACTCTACCCCAGACAAAACCAGCATACTGTGGAAGACAGCCAGTGAAACCTCATTTCAAATATGTGCAAATACAGGAAAGGGTTTGGCCTGGGTCTCACTGAAAAAAAAAAGAAAAAGAAAGAAAAACATCACAGAAAGAACATTTCCAAATGCAGAATCAGGACTTTCAGCACTGCCTACATTTTGAAGAACAAAGTAGTCACAAGGAGATTTACACAAAGGCCAGGATGTCCTTAGGGAAATCTCAATGAAGGAAAATCATGGCATCTGGTAGTGAAGCTTATTCTGCATATTAAATGAGGTCATGAAAAAGCAATTTTGCCAGTGATCAAAGCCTCTCTGGAGAACTAAAGAAAAAGCATCAACATGAAGGAGCAGAGCTACTGACCAGACCAACTAAAATGTTAAAAAAAAAACNAACTATAATATATATATATAACTATAATACAACATGCAATAGGTCCAAGAGGGAAAGAGACAGCACACAATACAGTACAAGAACAGCTTTTCATTTAGAAGTATGCAATTAAAAGACCCAGAATAAAAAGTGAAAGGCAAAATCTGAGTGGAAGAAAATTGTTTTGGGAAGCCCCAGAGTTCAGAATATGGCTGTGTGTCATGGTTTAACNCAGTAGAGGTCAAGTGTTCTGTAGGTGAAAACTAAGGAAAAGTCTTAGGACAGTAGCTGACCAGGAGCACGTTCCTCTCTGTAGAAATTACTAGTGATGTGCAGAAGTTTCCAGCTACCCATAACCTTAAAGACAGAAGATACCAGTATTGAAATAACCTAGTCTTCACTGACGCAGTCACTCAGAAATTGTGTAGTGTGGAAAATAAAATTGTAAAAAATCCAACAACTCAGTATCTTCTATTTACTTGATGGGACAAGATATATGTGAATGGCATTTTTTTCAGATAGGCCAACTGTTTTAATCAGGTATGGATATGTATAAAGGTATATTTATATTTACACATATGTGTGTGTGTGTATAAGTACATATATATATATATATATGTGAGAATACATTTCTTGAAAATCAGGTGAAAAAGTCTACTGAACTGGTTACATAAAGACAAATACTTCCAGCCTCAAGCCGACCTGTTACTTCGGAGCTTTGAAGTGTGGGTGTACATAATCAATGTTTCAGAACAGTACAGGCATACCCTATGTAAAAAGAAAAATGAAAGTATTTAGGAGTAGTAGGATGCCAGAAGATAATACTAAGAATGAAAGTGTGGCCATACTGCAGAATTGAAGGTTTGGAATTTTTTACAGAAAGGTAATGTGACCTCGATTGTGTAATTCAACTTTTCTAATATATATGTAAATTTTTTATAAATATTCAGCACATCCCAAAAAAAGGTGAGGTGGAAACTTAATTGATAAGTTATCATTTAGAAAGACTGCAGGCATCCTGTCTGTGCACTTGCCAATTTCTCTGCAAGTGATTTGCAGCTGTGGTGAAGATAGACATACCTACGATTCTGAGGATAACAGAGATTTTTCTGCATGCTAACCATAAAATAGGAAGCTCTCTTTATCACCTTTCACATTAGTTTTTAAAAAATAAAAATCACTAAGTGTTAATTTTGAATCATATCTTCATAGGGCTTTAGTTGAATCATGAAAAAAATAGCGTGAGTAATGAGGGTAAGACCACCAATCAGGGCAAAAGAAAATCGTTACTGCAACATGAAGTGTAGAAGCCATAAGAAGGGCACTCTCACAGCCTTCGCTCTTTCTGTGGAATTGTGCATTATTCCCATTTTACTCATGAAGAAATTGAAATGGAGAGTAAGTGATGTCCTATATTGATGCTTTGTGGAAGCAAGCTGCTGATTTGTCTCTCTCTAAAACTCTCCCATTCTGGTTCTGACTCACTGCTGCACTCTCTGCAGGGATCACCAGGGGACTTCCCACAGTGATGCTGCAGCCTGAATTGTCAGGGCATCATCCCAGTTCAGAGATCTTTAACGGAAAGAGCCTTGAGCGTACCTGCCACAGTGTAATATAGTGTATTTGTGCAAGGGAAATGTATTCCATAATACTCCTTTTTTTTTTTGCTTCTGAGTTTAATAGCTGCCTGGAATTCCTTGCAGTCCTCTTCAAGAACTTGGCATTTATTTGAAATTTTGGTAATAGATATGAAATTTAACAGCCATCCAGAAAGCTCCGTTGTGTCTGGCACTGCCATGCCATCTTTCAGAACAGACTTACCAGACTGGTAACTGGATGAATACTGTTTTCTCAGGAATTTAGCAGAGGACTTCTCTAGCAGTATTCAGAACACCCTGTTATAACAAAGTTTTCTGTTGCTTTTTCAGACTAGAAAACTGGAATACTCCTAAGTAGCCAGGACCAGAAAGAAGAGAACAGGATAAAAAGGCAATAAAGTCATAAAGTTGGGACAGCATCTAAACAGCACAGTGCAATTTGGAGCAGATTTGGCTGCTTTGAATTAATAGCAGCTTCCTTCCAGAGATTTCAGCAAAACTGAGCAGGATGGCTCTGCAGCTGGGATCACTCCTGGGTAGCACAGGAGTTGCAGAGTGAAGGAAACACCCAAGCCCCTCCAACGTTAACTGATTCTCATCACTTTCAGCTCCTAATCTAGATATTCAAGATCAAATCGTTGACACCGCACTCCATGTGAACTTATCGTTATTAACGACTGATGTGTGCACAATACCAGCCAATCATGGCACTATCTTGGGAGAACCAGGTTCCAATAGTATTGAATATAATTACATTCTGATAGACACAGGAGGCGGCTATTCCTCTTACCATGAACTAGTTATCTATGGCTGATTCCCATAGAGACATCCATGGTGGAAGAGCTCTTTTTTTGACAGTGTTCCATACTTTCAGATTGAGAGGAGGATGCATGCAGTTTTCAAATAATCCTAGCGATATGCAGTATGTGTGCTCCTTATAAGAATTCCTACAGAAAAAACATCCTTTTGGATTCCTAAAGGTGTTTTACTTATTACTTGTTTGTGCTTATACAGATTTAGAAGCTGGAGAAAGTAGGTAAGTGATAGACACTACATTTATGGCATTGGATGGTAGTTTTAATCAGGAAAACTTTATATCCAAAATACTGCAAAACTGTCTTTGTTTACTTCTTGTAATAAAAAAAAAAAAAATAATAAAACTTAAATGTTTTAGTGGTTGGTTTTTTTAATGTCCTCGATCACAGTATGACGAGAAATCTAAAAAGCCTCACTCTCCAAATTTCACTTCAGTGAGTGTCTAATAGAGGAATAGAAGCTGAGAAATTTGAACAATAGCAAGCCATGACCAGCTCCGGAGGCGATACCGTGTCATCATAACTATTTGAATTATGCTTTCTTTCCCTCAATTTTATTTTTGGCAAAATAACAATGTACTGCCTACAAGGTTACTTGGTTTAGCAGCTAACAGGCTTGGTTTAGTGTCCATTAACAACTTGTGAGCTCCCAGTATCGAGTAGTCTCTATGATGATGAGTGTACATCTCCTACCACCAAACTGGAACATAGGAGGGGGAAGGAGAGGATAGGACATCCTAGAGATATCCAATTTAGCCCAGGAAAGTTAGTTTGTTATTGATTTCCTGGGAAATGAACTACATTTATGTCATAGGAATTGAAGAATAAAGAAAAAGAGAAATTTGATGCCAGTTACATTTTCCAGTCTGAAGATTAAATCAAGCGAGGTTTTCATTACTTGCAAAATTATTTTCTTCATGTTCTCACTTACATTGCCCATAGATAAAAAAAATCAAGCACACAATTCATGTCCTATGCTTTCAGAAAGAAAAGATCAGATAGCAAAGCTGAATGTTGTGTTTTATTACATGTGAAAGACTCAACTCTTGCTAATAACACTTGATAACAACTGAACAAGTTAGTAATTAAGACGTTTTGTCATCTTGCTGAATGTACTGTGAGAACTTATTTTGAAGTTCTAGTTTTACACCAAATTATGTTATGGATGTATTAAGCTCTTAGAGCTAGTGTTTTCTATCTGGCATTTTTGTTCTTTATTCAGAGCATAAGTGTAATTACTTGAATGGTTTAATATAATTGCATCCTCCTGTATGAATAATATCAGGCTATGTTCATACTTTTGTAGCTCTTGGCATCTTCTTAATTAATTGAATAAAAAAAATAGAGATATTCTTCCTTAGTAAATACCCAATACACTAATGTTCCTAATAGTGGAGAAATCACATATTCTTTTTTAATTAAATAGCTCCATTACTCTAAAGAACATCAGTTTAGACCTCTGATATACCAGTAACACATTTTGACTACAAGTGATTATCCAGTTAGTGCACTGTATAAAAAAGATAACAAAAACCACTTATTATGTTTCCCACATACAAAAGGAGCATAATTTTCAAAACCAGATAATTCATATGTTCAAAGTCCTACCAAAGCTGCGAGAGAAACAGTTAAAAGAGGCAGATTAAATAAATCGTGCAGCTGTTGCTGTTGGACCAAGAATTCCTTTTTCCCACACGAATAGCTTTATCACAGACCCTGGAGACATGTATCTCTCTCTCGCTCTCCTGGAGCTTTTCTACTTCATCCAATCTATTTAAATCATAAGGAAATGTCCCAATCACTAAACAAAGGAATCATTTTTTTCTACAAAAATGTTTTCTGTAAAATGGAACAGCATCAGAAGGAAAGATAAAGGATGGGATTTTGCAATGCCTAATAGCCTGACCATTAAAAGACTTTGATGACAGCAGTGAATTCAAGACTCCTCAAATAGGGGAAGAAACTGAACCAAGGTCTTCCAGACCCAAGATGAGCAAATTAAATAGACTTCAGAAATCCCTTTGCCTGCTTTTTATGTCAAAGTTGAAAATAACACTAAAATAGTTACTCTCAAAACCAAAAACAATCTTTGCATTTAATTTATAGAAAAAACCACCATTTTAACTGAGTGCTAATCTCAACTCATTTTCTTTTCTATACTATTTGGACAGCTCTCCTCTTGCCCACACCCAATACCTAGCTCTACAGATTTAAGCATAATCCTAGTGTCACCCTGTGATGTCCTCCATGAAGAATGAATATAGCACAGTAGGAAAAAGATTTTTTAGCTTTGCTGTGTGAATTCTAGACTTATATTTGACTGTAAAGAATGTTAATTGAAATTTAATTGTAAAATCTTAATGTTAAAATAATATTTGTTTTATATATATAAATGACTCATTCTGAAGATACACTACTTTGCAATTCAGAGTTAAACAAACAGCCACATTACACCTTTTCTACAGTTGAACGTTCAATTTCATTACTGTAGCAGCACATTAATGTAGTTTTTTTTCTAATATTACAAGTTAGTATGTATATAATTATGCACGTGAGCTTGTAGGTATGTTTTTGTTAGCTCTGTTGGTTATTTTTGTCAGGATAACTCACCTTGACAGTCGGCTACTGAAAAGAGAGGACTAAGAGACAGTACAATCACAGTGCAGTCTAGATTGCAAAAGTTACTTTTTTATAGCTACTAACTTCTGCTTAGGCAATACAAATGTTCTTGATAGCAGCCCTAAAGATGACACCTGCTGTCTTATTAAACAACTGCAGTGAAAATTAACTCTTCAAGCCTTTTTAATGAGTGTATAAATGTGATTAATCTGTCCAGTGACCCTTATGCAAAACATAATTTATATGTTTATTCATAAGCCTTAGCTATTGTATTTATATCTTGTTTCTATATTTATAAATAACTGCCAATTTATAGTCAGGCCAATCTTTGTTTTGTATCAAACCATGACATGAGTCTATAGTGGAAGAGAAATCAGCAGGTGTGATATCATGGAACAGCTCAAATACTTTACTGACTAACAGCTGACATTCACATCTCCGTAAGTGGGAGTTGTGAGTTTATAACACACTTTCAGTCACAAAATGTAATCTGCAGTTATATTCTGTCATTTCACTTCAGCTTTCAGGAGATTACCACATGAGGTTTATCATTTCTTTTGCAAACATGTTATCTGCAAGTTAGTGTGGCTCTCTCAATAGCCTATCCACGGTAGGTAACAAAATTATTTAGCAGTCCACTGTCACAGGGGATGGAAATAAAAGGATAGACCTATGCAAGCAGAGAACCAGTGTTCATTGTCCACATGAGAAATGGTTTTTGAAGCATCGCCTTCAGGCAGGGCGATGAATATTATTAAGGAATACAATTCAGCAGGTTGCTGTAGTAGACTACTTACCCTCAACAGCTGTGAGTGACAGTGTCCTCCATGTTGGCAAATGTTTACCACGGACTTAACATGACCCAGGCCCAGCAGGCAGGGTTTATTCTGCTGTTTCTCCACAGTAGTTGTGACATACTGTTCTCGTATCTGAAAAGAAACTGAAATTTTGCTGAATCTTACCTACCTTTAGCCCACAACTACCTGCACTACTTGTAACTAATTCTCTTTTCTTCTCCTTTTTTCATAATTTTTAGATAAACAATCATGTTAGGGCCACTGAAGAAAGAATCTTAAAAAAATCACATCATTAAGACTATTCAGGTATTCATGAAGTACTGAAATATGGATAATGACTTGAACGTGTCAGTAAAATGATCATCTGTCCCCAATTAATATTGATGTATTGCAGTTGTGAAGGCTTTTAATGATCACATTACTAGGAAATTATTGCTGCTCATATAATTTGTCCTTATAATCATGTATTTATCATAGATACAAAAGACAAGTTCCCCAAGAGGACTATTAAAGCCCATATTCTGCTGATGCTTAATTGATAGAGAAGACAGTCTTTACACTTCTGTGGGAACAACTGTCTTTTTATCAACATGCGTGTCTCTCTTTAATTACAGTATATATATGCTACACATACAGTATGTTTTATGGGCATGGGAGGTAACAACATTTCTGAAAAATATCTGTTTGGGGTGGAATAGATAACCAGTTAGGCAAGAATCAGCCTGAATAACTTTCAGAAACTGTCCTTAGAGGGGAAAGTGATGAACTAAAAATATTAACAGTTTTTCTCAGCCTACTTTAGGGACCAGTTCTATATGAGGTTATTCAATCATACAGTACTTCTGTTGCTCATGGCTGCAGGGATTGGATCCCAAAATAATGCCACAGGTATATCTGAATGGTTATTCAGATATTCAGACCACTGAATTTTATAGGCTTAAAGATAAAATGAGGGCACCATGGCTAACCACTAAATCTTACTCTGAAAAATGAGTTCCCTTTTCTGACACAATTGTCTGTCTCCATAAACAGATTACAACTGTATGTTGTATCTTCCATCTGGTTCTATCTGTAAATTAGTAATATACATGGCCACGCAGTTTACTTTTTATTGTGATTAAAAATCCTGGAGTCCCAAAATTATAGTTTGTTGGCTATGTAATTTAGAGAGTTATCTGATGGATCCATTTCCCCTGCGATTATAAAATGTGTCAGACTTAAGGCCTACTAAATATGAAATTCACTGAGTTTGTTTCTGTACTCCTAGGGCAGGCATACCTGTCAATCTTGGAGGGTATTTTGCTTATAAGGACTACAGTCACACACAGCTATAAAAAAAGAACTTTGAATTGTGAAGCCATTTTTGCAGCTGTCCTTTTCTTTTGATTGACTAATGTAAGAAAAAGTTACTGGTTAAATTCTGCTCAGACTGGTCTAGTGATATTGATGGTTGTTCTAATTACTAAAATTAACATGAAGAGAATGCAGTTCTCTATTAAGCTTTCTGAAATTTCCCTTGGACGCAAGCTCACTGTGATTCACTTGGATCATTTCGTACAGAGAAGGCAGCAAATGCCTTCAGTGCAAACCTGAAAAGTGGATTAAGGTTGCTGTTTGCTGGGAGATATACACACAAACGAGGGGAGAGAAACTTGGCAGGTCTCAGCAACATCTTGGGATGTTCCTCTTTGGCATGTCGCAGTGGGTTAACGTCACAGACACTCCAGCATGGAGAGCCAGGAGAAGATGCCTGCTCTGCCTGGGGTTATTGGCAGGTGCCCACAGTCAGCGGCTGCCAGAAATTGGCCCCATATGAACAAGCAGTGACCACTAGTTCCCAGTTCTGCTTTATTAGTTATGTATGACAAGCCAAATGATAGTCTTTGTATCTATCCTCTCCCTACCCCTGACATTATTGCCCAGACAGGGCTGTATAATGAGACTGTATGTATCTCGCTCTGCAAGGTCTCTCATGAAATCACCAACTCTCCCTTAACCCTCATAAAGATTGTTTGGAAGATTGACTGCATCTTTTTTGCCTTGGGTTCTGTGCTTTTATTATACAATGCTCAACTTTCTTTTTTTTTAATATAGTTCTTTATTATAAAAAAATACCTGTTTATTATTATGTTTTTCCTTGGGGATGTTTTTTGTGTTTACCTCTAATTGTTTGTCTAGATTCCCCCAGGGAACTTGAGTGGGCTGTCTTATACAATGTGTCTAGCTTTATAAACTAAGGTTACAGGTCTGTTCTGTATTGTGCTTCGACCTAAGGTAAGTTACTGATATGCAAGTTTTTACACACATACAGAATAATTGCCAATTACCATCATTTTCTCTCCCTCAAAAGTTGTCAGGGTTGGGTTTTTTTTTTTTGGGGGGGGGGG
>VZTQ01011573.1:52775-64106 GCA_013400755.1 Pelecanoides urinatrix
TTGGTTTTTTTTTAATAAAAATAAAATATATCTGTCCTGACAGAAATCGCAATCTTCCTTTGTAAAAGCATCAAAATGGCTGATACTCTAGTAAACCCCAATGATATCACTTAAAGCTCAGCAGAAACCTAACCCAACTCACTGCAATTATCATTCTAACCAACACAGGCAAAATGCTTGCATTATGCCCGAAGCTGGAGAATAGATTTTACCTTCCAAGTGGAAGAGTGAAAGTATTCCTAAGTATATTAAAATAGGTTTTGTTGAATAAAATCAGTAAGTGGACTGATACATTTTTCTCTTTCTTTTTTCTGCCCCTCTCTCTCTCAAAAACAAAAACAACAACAACAAAACCCTAAAAAGCAATAAAGAAACCAACAACCAACCAAACAAAAAAACTCCACTGTACTGAAAACATATCTCCTTTGACTAAAAATGAAACTTTTCATCCCCAGGCAATTTTTTAAGAAGTGAATAAAACAAAGGACTAGAGTCACAAAAATGAGGAAAACCAATGTGGCATCCCATTACTATCTGGAATAGGACAATCAGAATGTTTGTTCCACTAGAAGGATTTTAATTTTGAGGCTATGAAACCAAGAGTATCATTCTCAGGCTTACCAAACACATGTTCTTACCCTCTAGTCACAGCATATCCTAGGTCAGCTGCTCTCAACCTTTCCTGCTGACACGATAATTCAACATAAATAGTTAAACTCCCAGGTGAGGATCTCAGTTACAAGGTTAAGGAGTCATGCTAACATATTTGCTCATGGGTTCAATTAACACATAGGTATATTGTGTATTATGACCCATCTCCAGCAGGAAGTGTTGCAGCTGCCCTAATTCTAAATACTCTGAAGTCTGTTTCTTATGATAGATATCTGAGGGCAAGAGCTCTTGGGTCAAATTCCTGATCTGAATAAGATATTGCTTGTGTCCCCTTGCATGGGCTTTTTCAAAGACTTGCTTCTGTTGCAAAGTCTGAGATGAAGCTTCCCTATTGCTTCTTGCTGGAGCTGGAAAATATGTTACGTATGCATTGAGCTCGAGAGGAAGCTTGAGGATTACTCGAGTCAATGGCTGGTACACTCTCTGTGCAGATTAACCAGCAAGAGTCTAATCTTCCCTCCTGGAAAGGCAAAATCAGAAGAGTAGCAACAACAAAGAAATAAGACCCTTTTCCACCCCACTTGATAGTATCTCATTCTCACGGGAGCTGTAGATTCAGATGAATTTAGGCAATTGGTATTCAAACTGTGAATTTCACAAGATGTTTTTTAATGTGCCAGGAAATGTGCTGTGACACTCACTCAAAACCTAAGTCTCCTGTAGATCATACTATGTGTCTTACCACTATATTCTTAATAAATTTCTTCCAAGAGGTGAAAGATGAGCTAGATAGCCCAGATGATATAAACAGTTTCTGAATTTGTCTCTGATGTACCAGAGGAGTCTTCATTCATCAGATGATAGAAAAGATGATAGAAAAGTGTAAAGATGGGCGTGAGGAGACAGTCCCCACCTTGGTGTCCATAGTATATCTGTTTACCTGGAAGGAGTGCCGTGTATGGTGGAGCTTGTGGCTGCTTCAAGAGGCCTCAGAACAGTACCTCAAATGCACTTAAGTGAGCTGATATTTGCAGCAGAACCATCAGGAAGGAGCAGAGGAGGAGATATTCACTCTCAACAGTACCTGTACTTGGGAGTTGTGACTGTAATTGCAGTTTCCCTGTCCTTCCTCTTTCACGGAGGCCTGGAATAAATGGTCTGAGTTTATATGCCACATTTCATGAAAACTGGGCTTCTTCCTTTTTTTTTTTTCTTCTCCTCCCCCGCTCTTCTCTTGCTAGATGTTGCATCTGCATTCTCATAGACCTAAGAAAAGAATATAGTCATCTCTACTTTTCCTTGGAGCACAGCAATGCAGGGATCTGAGTCCTAGTGATCTCAGCACTAAAGACATCACTATGCTTCTTGAGTCAGGTAGCTCACTAACTAGATTTCAGATCATAGACAAACAGAGAGAAAAAACAGTAGTGAGAAATGGTTTTTTCATCTGTCTGTATGGCTGAAGACACAGCTTGACACCATCTTAACAAGTGCAGAGTTGACTTGAGCTACAAATTTTGAATTCGTAGCCTCAGTTTTCCTACAGTCCAGGATACACTGAACACAAAATTTTGGTATTTCCCTATGTCTTAGAATCTTTGTGTTCCCCTGAAGTGTCTGTAATGACTGAAAACCTTTTAACTGCATTAAAAAGGCATATGGGTTAAATGATATAAGGATTTTTTTTTTTTTTTAATGAAAGAAATGGGAAAAAATCTCCTATAGCTGTCCTGACAAGTTGCATGCCAGTTTCAGCTAGATATGATTTAAGGCAGCCAAGTTACAAACCCTGAAAAATGGGGTTTATAATGGAAACAACTGACCCTGAACTTCAATGTCATGTGCACAATGTTATAATAGCTGCTACCTGGCACTCACTTTCCATCTCTCACTTCAGTCAACAGATAAAAAAAATATGCTGCTCATTTATTAGCTTATAGGTTAGGTTGCCCATGCATGGGCATTCAATTTCTCCTCTTCCTCTGGCTGTTGCATAACCTGCCTCTAAGATTCAGTGATCAGAAAGATTTAAGCTTGACTTTGCTTCTTCTAAAGTCAAGGTGGCTGCTTTGCAGATTGTCAGTTTGCACATAAAGTTTTGTTGGCTTGGAAGACTTTTATGGGTTTGGCCAACATTAAGCAATTTGTTTCCCAGACCTTATTCAACACTTCTTCAATCAGAAAGCACTGTATAAAGAAATATTGTACTGGTATTACTCAATATCACAGTGGGGTAAGAGCCAGGATGCTTCAGTGGGAAACAACAATCTGCCAGAAGCGTTTGCCTAGCTGGAATAGCCTGGGAAATAAACCCTGACTGTCTGCTTTTCCAGCTCTTGGGTTATGGGCGGCCACCTAATAAGCAGGGACTGCTCTCATTCTATCACAACAGCAACCTGACAACTTTCTCAGAAGGAAACATTAAGAACCAAGCAGCTTTACTTCATCCCTTTCACTACCAAAATACAAGCAGTTTCCCAGCTGGTCTGCTCCCTCTCCTTACTCTGGCCTGCAGGGGCACATCCAGGGAAAGTGCAGGGCGAGGGGTACCCTAATGAAATGCCCCTGCAGCTTGCAAGGAAGAAAAGGTAGGTAGTCCTCAGTCTGAAAGAACAAAACTGCATTTTCCAGTAGGAACACAGACAAAGCAGGTGGAACTGCAAAACTGGTGGTCTTTCTGAAAGGGTACACAGTAGCAACAAAGTGGGATGCTGCAGAATAGGCAGAAATGATGGGTGAAAATTAATATAGAGACTGTAGATAGCATTGATCTAGATTAGGAAACAGAACTGATTGCTGGGGAGAGAAAAGCAGACAGGTGAGTTGCCAAGCGTCCACAGGCCTTCCTTTCTCTTAAATCAGAGTATCCTGCATCAAGTAATTTCAGGGAGCTCAGAGCGTAAACATGGTGTGCATCACCACCACTCTTCAGCAGAATATGCAGAATTGTTCAGTGAGACCAATGGTAAATTCCTATTGAATTTGAAGAAAATGCATCAGGCTGTTATAATGAATGGAGAAAAATGTTCTTTTGCAAAACAATCTTTGCCTTTGATTTGGTAAAAAAGTATTTGGAAGTTTTGAGATTTTAAGAAGCAGTCATGATCTGAAAAGAACATTAAAGTGGTCTAAGTTGCTGCTTTAACCTCACAGCAAAGGACACATTAATTGGGCCCAGAGGAACCCAGAAATTCATTCAGAGAACGGAAAATCAAAAAAGCTTAAGACTGCTTTCCAAGCAACATGATTTTCAGCTTTTACTCTCCATACCCATCACCCCAAAAAAACATTTCTGTGTTGGACAGGTAGGTGAGAAATATTTTTATTCAAAAGTTAGCTTTAAGCTGAAAAAACTTGGAAGTTTTCTTGCCTGGAAAATAAAACCTTTGGGACAGAGTGTCAAAAAATACATCTAAAATATTTTCACTTTCAATGGGACAAATTAGAGGTGGCTGGATAGAGTCATGTCAAGCATGTGGAATACCACCACCCCATTGGGATTTTACAGAAGTCGGGATTTCTGAGAACCCAGCAGCTTTCAAACTTCTGAAAGAGTCACAACAAGTCATACCTACAGATGCTATTGAGTGGTAACAGTATTACTGGCTTCTGCTGATTCATGCCATCATAGCATCAACAGGATCCTATGGGGACTGGGAACCTAGAGGGCATATATTGCATTTGATGATGATTTGATGATTATTTGAGGAATCAAACCACAAATATTATAATAAACCAGCTATTTTGTCCTTAGCTTTTTGTAAAAAAAGGTACTTGGAATAGGAATCCACATAAGGTACTGGTACTAGAGATACCAAAGATATTGAAGGTTTCAAAAAGGAAGAATGTAAGCTTGTATTAAGTCTCTGTTTCAGAACAGAAGACACAAATAAATGCTGGAGACTGGCTTCTAAAATTTAAGAGTAATCTGTATTTTTGTGCACCTAGAGAAGATTTGTTTTTAATGGGGAAGGCAAAGCTAATTTCCAAATAATACCTCAGAGCAGTCCTTAGGGCAGTTCTTCTTATTAGGGAGTTGATCTTTTCCCAACTGAAATTAGAAAAGCTGTGTTGTCTCTACACATTTATATACAAATGCTGAAAATATGGTAGTCTCTATAGTTTTGCAAGTGTGCGTGTTCTCTTCATGTCTGTGTTATCATTTTTCACATGAAGTCAATACCAATGGAGAAAAAGAAAAAAGCATATCCCTCAGCATGAACAGCCTGACTCTTGACGTACATCTCCAGTGCACCATTGAAAAAAGAAGGAGCCATAAAATGTTCCTTCCTGTAAAGCAGAGGAATTAATAGTAGTTACATTTAAATACTGCTTACATTGTTTAACAGGCAGTCTTTTATAATGTCAAGTTAATGAGAATGCCAATCAAGGAGGAATACTGTATATTAAAACATGCAAATGAGACATTAGCATAGTGAAGTTGCTGTCATCTTTAAATCGTGCAACGTGGTGCCAATCTGAGAGAACTTTTTCAGGAAATGGCCAGATTTCAATGAAAAAGACAAACTTAAGTGATTACTAAATTCGTAGTGTTTGTCACTTTCATGACAGCTGAGGGATGAAAGCAAAGCCAGAACATGCTCAAACATAACTTTATTTTGTGTAATCTGAACAAAAAGCACAGTTCATGACATCTTGAACAGAACGTGGTTGTAATCGAGTAATAATTAAATCTGAAAAAAACAACGAGTGATCTCTGAAAGCCATGAATTACAGAAATAGCTTATAACTCTGCTTTTCCAGGCATATTTGTTTGTATTTCAAAGCTGATTTTTTTCTTTTTTTTAAACTGAGTGCTGAGTGAAAGTGGAAGCAGCATAGCCAGCCTCTGCAACAAGGAGTCAGGAAAATCCCCTAAGCTTAACAAAGCCAGAGCTCTGGTGGAGCCCTATGCTTGTTGAAGGTTGTGCAAACAGTTTTAACAAGAAAATTCTTTCTCCAGGCTCTGCACAGAGATCTTTATAGTACTGTCATATAATAATTGACTGTCAAAGTTAGCTAAGTTTACCCTGGTGAACAGTAATTGTGATGCCTCATCTGCATCCTGCTACACTGGACCTATGTATTTTAATTTAAATATCTAGTCCTGGTTGTTTGTTTTTTTTTTAAGGGGGGATGGTGGTGGAAGAGAATTCTTTGGGGGAAGAAGGGAAGTGTGTGACTACTCTTAAGACCGCTGTAGCTTTAGGCTCAACAGAAAAATAACCTTTTAATCCAAAGGGCCCAAGGCATACCAGTTACAAAGCTACCTCTTCCCAAAAGTTCAAGGCCTGTGAGGTTCTGGTTTACATCTTGAGAGGACTGGTTTCCAAAGGATATATGTGACATACTATACAGTGATTTTTATTTGGCTTGACCCGATACGTTTCTTTGGAAAATATTTTACATTCCAGGAAATTGAAATTTACTTAGTTGACTTGGGGAGTTTGCCTGAGTGTTTGTTTTAATCTAGTTTGAAAGCTCAGAAGTTACTGGTTTTCTTAATTGCATTTTCACCTTGAAAATCTGTTTTTGTCCTGGATCTATTTTCAATTGTTTAAGGGAAATGATTTATTTTAATGCCATGTGAGTTCAGCATGATTCATGTTCTAATAAATACCAAAAGGTATCCTGATGATGGTCTCATTACCTTAAAGAGTTTCATTATTATAAAAATTATTATTTTAATATGGCCTCAAATGTAAGATGCCTAAGGCATATGCCATGTATCCATTGTATGCATTTAATTCTTTGACATAAATTTTAATTTAACAGCATTATACCGTTCCCTGCTTCAGCCACACATTGTTCTCCTACACTTCCTTTTTTAATATAATAGGAATTTTAGGAGTAATTTCATTTTCTTACAATATTGATGAAGAAAGACTGGTAAGTCCCTCAATGCATTCCTTTCTTTCCCTACGGACAAAAAAAAAAAAAAAGACACTTATGATACATTTTATAATTGCGTTTACATTTCTGGTCTCATCGAAGTGGAAAAGAAGGGGGTTTTCTGTGCTTTTTAAAAAATATGTCAGTAAAATAAAACATGGGAAGAATTGGAATGGCTGCAGGGCCTCTTCTGTAAAAATGTGTCTTTGGAATTTTCTTTCTCATAACACAGGCCAAAATTTAGGTTTTGGGACAATGTTGAATATATTTTATCAATCAGCTCTTTTAATATTTGTCAGTACGATCTGAGTTAATTTAAGTTCTTCCCTCTTCCTTCATTGTACTGGGGAGGCTGTGAAACTATGAAACTTCATAACTTTTTAAAGTTACAACTTTATCATCACATTTTAGTAGAGCAGTGTTGTGGCTATTGTGTTTTTTTTTAATATATATATTAAAAGTAAGCAAAGCTTAGCCCGAGCTGCAATTCTTCAAAAACCAGCAAGGAATGCACCAAATAAAGGCACGACGATGATGAGAGAGGCTGAAAATCTGAACCTCCCTCGCTCTGCTGCAACTCACACTGAAAAGTAACTGGTAGCACTTGGCTTTCTTACTCTCTCCTTTGCCCCTGCCCAAATGGAAACTCTCCACAGGCCACCACAGCTTCTTGTCTTTACAGCTGTCAAGCCCCTCTCCCCCCTGCTCCTTTTTGTATGTTCAAGTGAGATATATTTTCAGGATACTGGCAGTCTGAATGATTGCCTGCTCTGAAAGACTAAAAAAGAATTATTCCCACTGGGCCAAACTGGCTGCGGTAAAGCTTTTTCCTCTTCTTTAAAACATTGGGAGGCCCTGCTGAAGTAAAGAAAACCAAAATTTAGTATCTCAACATTAAAATGAAATGTAGGAGGTGGCATATTTCCAGTGCAGATTAAAATTGCAGACCCCTAGGGGTAAAAAAAATCTTGGGAGATTACTTAGTAGACCTTTTGCTTTCAAAGGGAGGTCTCCCACGTTACTGCCTGCGTGGCGCTCTGGGACAAGGTCATTGCCCTTGTGTCCGTAGAAGTCCCTGTTAAATGACCAGTGAGCAAGATGATGGTTTTATATTAACCTCATTATGTGTCAAATTAATACAGTCATAGCTTAAAACTCATTTGTCTTCCATCCAACTATGCTTCATCAGCAATCCCAACCCTGTTTCAAATCCTGCAGGCATCTGACTGCCAGTGGGTTTCCTCCTGCCACTGAAACTGTTCATTTCCATAAATCAGCACTGACTTGGAAACCCACAGAGCCACCATGGAGTTAATTTGCAACATCCTTTCTGCTGTAAAATATCTATTTTATGCTAGCTATTTTGATTTTTCTTTAACATAGCATTAATTTATTCTCTTTTGGTTTTGTGGGGTGTTTTTTTTACTGTTGTTTCTGAGATTATTTGAGGGAAGACCATGCTTATGCTGTGTGTATCCTTATTAGGAAACAGCTTGTTAAGAGTAAAATTTTCTAGGAATCAAGAAAGTGAGATTCTAGTTTCTTCTTTTTCTTCAAGAAATGTGTTGCACCTGAGGTGAAAGGCTCTAATTGGGCTTTCTCCCATTATCATTAAAATATGACAGGGGTTCAGAGGCTGTTTGATTGTTAACAGAGCTAAATTTTAAAAATGTAAATTTTGAAAATTTAAACCCTTGGCCTCAACTAGCTTGGGAAGCTGTTGGAGGAACTTGGATACAACCTTGCTAGGTTTTGGATAAACTCTTGGCAGCCAAAGCCATGGGAAAGAAGTCAGAGGTATTCTTAACTAAAGTGTTCCTAGGCATTTACTTAACATTTAATTCACAGGTATAGTGGATTAAAATTCACCAGGCAACTGACAAATATATGCATTATTACTGACTTGACAAATCCATATTTGTGAGCAATTGCCACATTTTCTAGCAAAGATGGAATTTAAAGAATTTTTTTTGCAAGTTTATTGCAGTCATTTAAAAAGCAGATGGGGTTAAAAGAGACTACAAGGTTTTACATCATTTAGATAAACAGAGGTTCTATCTTTTTTACAGAAGGTGAGGCTAATGTCTCACCTGGTTTTGAAAATTTTCCACCTTTCTAATTAGCATGACTTACATCTTCTTTCAGTACTGTTTGAAATAGTAGTTGTTTCCAAGCAAGTAGATGATTTGGTATAGTAGCACCTGGATCAGCTGAAAATGAACAAGGTAAAAGGTGTTAGCAGCATATTGCTGTCAGCTAAGAATATGGCATCTCACCAAGTTTTGAAAGAGTTTTCTGTACACACTGCAGAGCAATTGCAGGATGTCATAAAGGATTGCCTTCAGAGCAACAAAAAGTAGCCCTCTCTATTCTGAGCTTTGTTAGAGATGTGTGGAGCTTACAGGCCACGGCAACAGTATCTCTCAGAGTTAATATCTGGGCTCAAACACACCAAAAACCCATGGGACAGCTTCCCAGGAAGGACTTTAGGAGCAGATAAGTATCCCAGTATCCAGGCATGAATGATTTAATGACTTCTTGAGTCAGAGGTTGTTTCTTTGTACAGAGTAGCCCTAGATGGACTTCTATAAATTCTTTTTTTTTTTTTTTTTTTTTTTAAAAACACATAAATTTTGGCATTGCAAAGATGTTTGGCAAGGATTTCTCCTGGATACATTAGAGGTGGATAAGCTTTGGGAAGAGAAATCAATGTAAGACTACAAGGAAAACTCAGGGAACTATTTGTAAAATTTAAAGAGTTTCATCAGGAAGGGACTGTATCTGAAGGGTATGATGTAGGTTCAGAGACAGGATATATGGGAAGAAAAAACCCTTTGAGTTGAAACAGCGTGCCCCAAACCTGTCAGTTTTTAAAGAGGCATTTGGACAATGCCCTCAATAACATGCGTTTACTTTTGGTCAGCCTTGAATTGATCAGACAGTTGGACTAGGTGATCATTGTAGGTCCCTTCCTACTGAAATATTCTGTTCTGTTCTGTTCTATTCTGTTCTAGAGCAGAAGACCAGAAACACAGGGAGAAGAAGATGGTTCTACTTTTCACAGATTCATAGATTCATAGAATGATTTAGGTTGGAAAAGACCCTTAAGATCAAGTCCAGTCATTAACCTAACACTACCAAGTCCACCACTAAACCGTGTCCCTAAGCACCACATCTACATGTCTTTTAAATACCTCCAGGGATGGTGACTCAACCACTTCCCTGGGCAGCCTATTCCAATGCTTGACAACCCTTTCGGTGAAGAAATTTTTTCCTAATATCCAATCTAAACCTCCCCTGGTGCAACTTGAGGCCACTTCCTCTTGTCCTATCGCTTGTTACTTGGGAGACCAACACCCACCTCGCTACAACCTCCTTTCAGGTAGTTGTAGAGCGCAATGAAGTCTCCTCTCAGCCTCCTCTTCTCCAGACTAAACAACCCCAGTTCACTCAGCTGCCCCTCATAAGACTTGCTCTCCAGACCCTTCACCAGTTTCGTTGCCCTTCTCTGGACACGCTCCAGCACCTCAATGTCTTTCTTGTAGTGAGGGGCCCAAAACAGTATTCGAGGTGCGGCCTCACCAGCGCCGAGTACAGGGGCACAACCACCTCCCTGCTCCTGCTGGCCACACTATTCCTGATACAGGCCAGGATGCCGTTGGCCTTCTTGGCCACCTGGGCGCACTGCTGGCTCATGTTCAGCCAGCTGCCAACCAACACCCCCACGTCCTTTTCCTCTGGGCAGCTTTCCAGCCACTCTTCCCCAAGCCTGTAGTGTTCCATGGGGTTGTTGTGGCCCAAGTACAGGACCCGGCACTTGGCCTTGTTGAACCTCATGCAGTTGGCCTCGGCCCATCGATCCAGCCTGTCCAGGTCCCTCTGCAGAGCCTTCCTACNGGCCCCATAGACTTGTGTGTGTCTAAGTGGTGTAGCAGGTAGCTATCCATTTCCCCTTGGATTATGGGGACTTCATTCCGCTCCCCGTCCCTGTCTTCCAGCTCAGAGAGATGAGTATCTGGAGAACAACTGGTCTTACTATTAAAGACTGAGGCAAAGAAAGCATGAAGTACCTCAGCCTTTTCCTCATCTTTTGTCACTATGTTTCCCCCTGCACCCAATAAAGAATGGAGATTCTCCTTAGCCTTCCTTTTGTTGCTAAAGCATTTATAGAAACAATTTTTATTGTCTTTTACAGCAGTAGCCAGATTAAGTTCTAGCTGGGCTTTGGCCCTTCTAATTTTCTTCCTGCATGACCTCACGACATCCTTGTAGTCCTCCTGAGTGGCCTGCCCCTTCTTCCAAAGGTCATAAACTCTCTTATTTTTTTTCCTGCGTTCCAGCTAAAGCTCTCTGTTCAGCCAGGCCGGTCTTCTTCCCTGCCAGCTTGTCTTTTGGCACATGGGGACTGTCTGCTCCTGTGCCTTTAAGATTTCCTTCTTGGAGAATGTCCAGCCTTCCTGGACTCCTTTGACTCTGTCAACCAATTTCCCAAACAGGCCAAAGTCTACCCTCCAGAAGTCCAAGGTGGCAGTTCTGATAACCCCCCTCCTTACTTTTCTGAGAACCAAAATCTGTCATTTCACAATCGCTATGCCCAAGACAGCCTCCAATGGTCACATCATCCACAAGTCCTTCTCTGTTCACAAATAACAGGTCCAGCAGGGCACCTCCCCTAGTTGGCTCACTCACCAGCTGTATCAGGAAGTTACCTTCCACACACTCCAGGAACCTCCTAGACTGTCTCCTCTCTGCTGTATTGTATGTCCAGCAGACATGCAGTAAGTTGAAGTCTCCCATGAGAACAAAGGCTAGTGTAGTGATTGTGAG
>VZTQ01011573.1:65203-98871 GCA_013400755.1 Pelecanoides urinatrix
GCCGGTCCGTCTCGCCCTTCCATGCGAACTGCCGCGCAAACTGCCGTGCCACGCCCTTGCTGACGCACCACGCCCTGTTTGCCCACCCTGGTCGCCAGCGCTCCCTAAGGGCTTCTTCGTCTATACTGGGGGCGGGGGGGGGGCACTTGGCCGCCATTGCTCCTGGCCCCGCTGTGGCACGAGCGGCGGGCTCCTGGGGGGTCTCTCGGCTCCCCCAGAGGTTCCCCCGGTTCGGGAAACCCCCTGTGCACCGCCCTAGGGCTCTCCGCTGCGGATCGTGCCGGCACCGGAGCTGCTCTCCTCGGCGACTGATCCTGATGGGAGTATTGTAGGCACAATTTTCTTTCATTACTTCATTTAGCCAAGAAAAAATTCTGCCTACATCGGAGTAGTAGAGAGCATGACAGATCCCCAGCGTCCTGGAGAGGGCTGTGACAGTCCTTTACCAGTACCTGCTGTCCTGCAGGTTAACAGTGGGTTAACAGCTGCAGAGCTCCCCCCTGTCATGAACGCTGAAACAATACCTGTGTAGCTGGAAGTTCAGTCTTTCCAAACTAGGTGGAATGATTCAAAATTGGCATTATCAAGGATGAGGATATTGGCTTATGTCACATGGGACGGAGATCACTGAAGTGTTAATCTGTGCGATAGGAACCTGAGGATGGAGATTGGTCAGTAGTTAGAGGTCAGATACTTACCATATAACGATAGTTTATTTGTATCTATATGCATATGGGATTTTATTAGAATTTTCTGAAACCTTTTTAATTTTAAAATGGTATTTTGAGAGTTTAGTATTGTGTCTTGTTCAGAAATTGTTATTTAAAAGATCACTCCTTGCCTAATGTTTCAGTTTTCAGACTAGTTTCCAGCTATTCTCAATGATCTTTGAAAAAATCTAGCACAGGATAACAGATAAAAGAGAGAAGGATTTCAGTGGTAAGAAGCCTATAAATGATGACTTTGAAAGGGGAAAAAATGCTAGCATAGCCTTTTTTCCTTTGATTTCCATCACTGTGTAAAAAAAAAAAAAAAAAAAAGAATGTTTTTGAGCCCATTTAAATATTGAGCTGATGGTAGACTGTTATGAGAAAAGACAAGTATGCCTACAGTCTTGTTCTTAATTCCACAGTCTACTGTGGGTAGATGCAGTCTGTGATTCATTAGTAAAGTAAATATATATTCCTTAAATAAGACATGATGCTTCAGTAAAAGGAAGACAATTTCTATAATAAAAGCTGAGGACTTGAATCTGATTCAAGCAATCACAACCACAGCAGAGGAAAGGAGGAGAGACTTCATTCCACTGACTGTTTTTGGAAGCTCTCTGTCTCTGGAGCACATGGGAAGGCAGAATGCATTTGCAGCATCCACAGAACAGATGGACTGTCTCTGAATCAACTTGAATTAGATAAGTATTAGCTTTCAGGGAAATTCAGGTGGTCCCCTTTTTTATATTTTTCTAGTTTCATCTTTGAGTGGGGTTTTGGCCTGGTTTTGTTTCACAGAAGCAATAATTGGCTTCTTTTTTTCATAAGATGCTTTCCTTGGAACATATGTTTTGAAGTGCGGTACTTTCCTCTAGTTCTACCCACATGAATCCAATGGAAAGATTTTCTTGGTATTTTCTGGAAGCACAAGAAGGAACTATATGTGATTGGGAAAGTACAGGACCATCTCACAACTTCCATTGGTATTTCTTTTATGCACATGGATGCAATTCTGAGACAGTCCTTTCGAGAAATACGAGATTTTGGTGATTAAGATTATGCTTTCCCAATGTTTCCTTCTCTGTTATCTTTTTCAAGTTTTCTCCTAGCTGTACTTAGGAAGC
The DNA here is from genome assembly GCA_013400755.1 of Pelecanoides urinatrix. Taxonomy (NCBI): domain Eukaryota; kingdom Metazoa; phylum Chordata; class Aves; order Procellariiformes; family Procellariidae; genus Pelecanoides; species Pelecanoides urinatrix. The sequence goes on from VZTQ01011573.1 coordinate 67,038, forward strand.
CTGTAGCAACACAAAATAAATTTAGAGTTTAATGGTTGTTTAAAAACAACCCTGTCTTTGGAGCAGACTTTGTAGTAGAAACACCCTCTACTCTGTGCAGCAACTATTGAGAGTAACCAAGGACTTTCACACAAGATGGTCAGATAGCTAGAGTTAATTCTTTTGGAGTGCCTTCCTCTAATCTGGGTGGTCTGCATACCTTCTCAATAGCAGCCATGTATAGACATGCATAAAAACACACGCCAGGTTTAAGTAAAGGAAAATCAAATTCAGAATTGAGAAAATACTAGATTTCATTTTTCCAGTGCAAATTTACATTAAGACATTTGTGTGGGCCTTAGGAGGCAACTTTTAATTAGATGACTACCTTGTATTGTTTTTCCCTGGGGTTCCCTACCTCTGCACACAAGATGAACCTGTGCTGGTGATTAGGGAGGGTGTGCATGGTGAAGATGTGGTCTGGTTCCTTGCTGACAGGAGAAGAATACATTTACGAGTGCTGGAGGAAAGTGTCCTACAGTGTATGCATACTCTGTTTATTTAGCCTTGTCTTATATCCATCCACCCACCCTCATTTCAAACTCTACTTTTTTCTGTCTGATCTCATTTTTTAGTCCCTCGTTTCTCAAATATTTCTATTGCCCTTTCTCAATCAGCTGGCTGTAGTCTCTTAAAGTCTCAGATATCTACATCAAGGAGTTTCTCTCAATGTTGCAGCCAGGGTATCTCACTTAAACTTGGTCTAGCTCCACTCTTTACAATCCCCTATCTCCACATCCCAGTCTCTTGACAGATTTGCCTGCCCTTCTACTTCTTATTCCTCCATCCATTTCCTCCCCCCGCTGGGGGAGTTCATCCTCACAACTGAAAAATCTCCAATACACTTTTCTAATTCCTCACCCCATAAATGCCAGGTTATCCCTGTCCCAGTCATCCTCTTTTATCCTCCTCTCACCTTCCTTTCACAAACTCTACAGCCTTTTCTGTTCTCACCTCCAGTAAACTACTATTTTCTTCCTTTCCATGAACTGTCTACCTTTTCTCTCTTTTCTTTTTAATAATCACTCTCCATTATCCTGTAGTCACCACCCCACCTGCAACAAGGAAAGGACCACTCAGAGGACAGAAGATACAAATGAGAACCTAACCCTCTGCCTCCCGTAACTCACAATGCACTTGACTGTCCCAGAAAATGACAATTTAGATGATGAAACTCTGTATGAGACAGTGGAAAATGTTTGCTCTTCTGCATTATCATTCAGCACTTTTTATGATACTAATAACATGGAACGGAAAACTTGTGCAATTTTTCTACAGAGAAAGAAAAATGTGGGTGCTGAAAGCCTGCTACACTACACCTGCTGCTCCATCCTGGGTTTATTTTTATTTCTATTCATACTCTCCTTGACAGTGGGGAAGGCTAAGTAACGTCAATGTCTTCTCAGTCATCCTTATCACAAACGATCATTCTGTGTGGCCTATGTTAACCATTCTTACCCATTTCCATCTCTCACTATTAGATTAATAGTTGCCAATTATGCATACTTTCCCCTGCACAGCTATTGTTTACACATTCTCTAATTCTCTTCATTAGACCAGTGAGTGGGCATAATTATGGTTATAAGTTATCCATCCATTTTCTCAAGAACAGTGAGAAATGTAGTACAGCAAGTGTTTGGTTCCATGATAACATGTTGGACTAATAAAAAAGAAACTCAGGCTTTACAGAGCCCCATCACATCCAGTGGGAACATTAATCTCTTGCTTGGCATGTGTGTTCAATATGTAAATTCATTGCAGTTTTAGAAATTGTAGACAGAACACACAGAGAAGAGGTGCACACTGTTGCCTTGATCCTCACCACTTGCCATTTTAATGGGAAAAAAATATGAATATAATAACTTTGAGTTTTAGCATGTAATAGCTAAGACAGATAATGAGTAGTGGCAAGGTGCTCAATCTTTCTCTCAGTATTTTTGAGAAAAGCTGCAGGCTAAAGGTGATAGAAAGGACACACAAGGGCCACATTGTTTATTAACTGAAATGAGCAATCAGAAAACTCAATTATAGTTTAGCTAAAAATCTCAGTGAGTTTTAAGGAGCACTTCTTAATAAAAAATGAAAGATTGCATACCATTCTCTTTCTGGTCCTTTAAATATATCACTGTGGTCATCTGCTCTATAATGTCCCTCTGTCAAAGGTGTCAACTTTCTCTGTTTCCTTCTCCTTTCTTAAGAAAGGAATAATTTCCTTATTCCTGAAAAGATAAAAGTGTGGCTTGTCAAAGACAAAGAATAAGCAAAGCTCTCTGTTCTGTAAGAAATGCTTTCATAAGGGATCTATTCCAATAAGTACAAGCCAAAATTTTTGTTCCATACCTCATTTATTCAAGAGGCAGTAACAACAAACATTTGATTCATATTTCTCATTAACAGGTTTTCTCAAATAAAAATAACGAGGCATATTGAACAATCTCTCCATAATTAGAATCAAAAATTTATTTACAAATAAAATGGCTTGCCCAGTCAGGAAAAAGAGTGAATACTTTGTAATTAATTATTTTTCATCTGAAGCTCTCATTTGATCAACATATACAATCATAATGCACCTGTAAATGAAACAGCATGTAACAATCCTTTCACAAAATGGGAAGCAGATTAACTTTTTGTGTTAACTATTAAATTAGTACTTTTAAACAGTCATCCCTGTTTTATATTTAGGAAAAAATTCAATCTATTAACCTTATATTCTATTCAATTTTTATTCTTTAAACAGTTTCAACTATCTTCTCTCATTTCCTATTCAAAGAAACACATATGCTTCCTCAGTAAGCCAACTTCACCGCTGAGCATTTGTGTGATTTGACTCCTGGGAGGCTCTGCAGAACAAACACTAATTCTGGAGTTTTAAGTTACCGGTAATTTTAGCAGTAACTTGCACATGATGTAGAAGGATCATGGTGCAGTGGACAAAGCATATGGAAAAGTGTTGTCAGGGAACCACTATTCCACAGGAATTAATGGCATTTAGATAGAAGTTAACTATCCCTACAGATAGGGTCATACAAAGAGTTGCCAGCTGTATGCCTGAGACCCAAAATATGCATATCTGATCAATTATTTCTGGAATTTCTGTTGTTACAGGCTATAGTAGCCACATTAATTGGTAGTTCAAACACAACCTTTTTCTACTATGCCTCATTACCCTGCATATACAGGCTTACAGCTTGTACTTCTGTGGCACTTTGTCTTTTAGTGTGATAGTTTCCATGGTTAGTTTCCATGACTGCAAACATTGCACTTGGCAGTTTTCAGTAAATGCAAAACCTTGAATGATTCATTGAAGCTAGAGTACTTTGGGGGTGAAAAAGAAATACAAATAAAATGACAAGGAAATAAAATGGTAAGGATATCTTCTGTGCCATCTATAGTGAATAAAATCTTGTCTGCACAACGTAGTTCACTATTTCTTTTGTGATATATCGTCTAGATTTTCATTTAGAAGAGAAGATCCACAAGGATGGATCCCAAGCAAGTCTCAGCCTGAAGAAGACCACTTCTATTGAAGAAAGCAAGGATAGCTGCAGGACACAAAAAATGTCAAAACTCAACAAAAAAAAGCAATTGATTCAAAGCACTAAGACTACTAATGTTTTTATTGAAATGAAAGTAGAACACACAAATAAATTCACACTGGTAGACTTATCTAATGCTGAACACGCTTGACATGCTCAACAAAAGAGGGCTTCATTCTATGATCAAATAGCTGGGACCGAATCTGAAGACACGTGTAGAAAGAGGTGTGGGAGACAAATGGCTCAAAAGGCATGGAAACAAAATATCCCATAAAATAATTTCTAATTCAAGAAGCAATAAGTACTGACCAACTAAAGATGCTGGTTGGGGTAGAATTGTGAGTTAAGTAGCTAGTGTTAATTCTAGTGAAGTTTTTGCAAAGTAATATTTTAGGATATGTAATATATGTGATAATATTTTGATAAATACTGTGTTACTCTTTTCAGTTTATTTGGATTAGCAGAAACTCACATGACGTGCAGCTGACTAAGGATGCCGTTCAAAAAAGGAATGCTGTCTTGACAATAAATCCAGGCCTTCTGTTCTGAAATGACAAGCAATGTTGTAATTATCTCAAAAGTGTCTTGTGGGTTTTTAGGATTTCTTCCTGAAATTATATATTCCATTCAAGCACCTCCAGTGGAAATCTATATCAAGATATTACAGCTACAAACTCCCATTTAAATGTTATTTGGGGCAACAAGATCCACAAGGTTAATTAAGAAAGCATTATATAGTCCACTATTGAGGAATGGGCTAATGACTCCAGACCATAGGGGACAGAACCAGTTACACAAATATGGGACCTGAGAGGATGGTTTAATGGGGGCAGCAATAAAGTGAGAGCAGAAAAATTTTACTACCCACTGACGGTCAATAGCTTTCTTAACACAACATCTGTGACAGCTTGGATGGCTGTGATCATCAGCAGTCACCCTGAGTTAAAAATCTGGCTGAATGAGTCCCAGAAATCTTTTTTCTCTAAAACAATTAAGTCACTCTGAACTTCTCTCCCTGAGAAACCAACTCTATTCTGTAAAAACTGTTGAATCAAGTAATTCAGCTCAATTTATTCTTTACAGAGAGATTGGAGTCAATGAAACTATGCTGATTTCATAATCTGAGTATCTGGTCTACTAATTCAAGCCCTGGACTGGAAGCAGGCTTTAAGACCGCTGTTAGATCTTGAACAGTTGATGTTGAACTCCAAAAGCATCATTTCAGAACTAATTTAAAAAAAAAAAAATTGTACGTGAAAAGCATGGGCATTCAAAAATAGAAGACTTAACTTTGATGCAAAATGAACAGGCAGTAATTTCACTTAAATCCATTTTGACAATATGAAAAGACTAAGCCTGAGAAATATTGAAAAGATGTTTTCATCTGAAATAATTACAATCATTGGCTTTTTATTCCAGTAAGACCTGAAATTTATTAGGGTTATAATTTTTGCAGACACACTAGTTTGAAAGTCAAAAGAGAGAGCAAACATTACATCCATAGTAACAACACTAGTATGGTATGCTCAGTATCTGTTACCAGTGTAAGAGGAAGAAATTGGATCAGATAAAAATCAGTGAGCCGTAATAAGAAAGCAAAGGTAGTAATGCCTTTTGATGAAACAGAGATTGAAGAATCAAATATTCTAGTCAGCATGAGCATCATCACTCTTTCTGTCCCATCAAGTACATATGGCAGAACTCAAATTATGTGAATCATCTTTATCCTGATTTGTTTTTCTAGTTCTTTTATTTTCAGTTAAAAGAATGATGCTTCAGACATAATTACTATAAGAGTGCTGCTGACTAAGAAATGTTTGTTTAGGCAGACTATTATTGGATATTCTCAAATGATTTCTCATCATCTGAGAGATCAAGAAATACGTGTATTTCTTTTTCTATATTACTTGTAAGTCCTCCTTAAATATTGTATACAGATGCTAGAATTGAAATTCATTCAATGTATACAGCATAATCTTAGGAAAGAAGAGGAATATTAAATTCAGCAGCATTATAGCTCGAGAGAAAATTATTGTCTCTCATTAGGTTATGCTACTTTATTAGAAAAGACATAATTCCAGGAACACCAAAGTATGTGAGGACTGATTTCCTATGGATTCAAGGTCATGCTCTTGTGGGTTCTTTCCCATAAGAAAGTAAGCCTGGAGCTGAACCTTTCCTTCCCTAAGGGTAAAGACAGAGCCTCTTACCTTTCTCCATCTGTTTTTTTTTCTGGAACTTATAAAAAATAATTATCTTTTTGACATTTGCCACTCTTTCAGATTTCTGTGACATCGGTGTGAGAGATACTGTAAGGAGAAGATCTCTATGCATGTTCACAGATGCACACAAATATATTTACATGCAGTGTTTGCTTTCTCAAGCTTTGTTTATTTGGAAACAGGCAAAGAGGTAACAATCTCATTTTTTTAAAATTAATTCTTAAGGAAGGTGAGAACAAAAGCATGAATTGATGGTTAAAAATTGCATCTAATTTTGTCTACTTAAGCATAAAATATGTGATAATGTTGAGCTGAGTATAAACAAGGATGACAACTAGTGCATCCATGTGATGATGCATCAGAAACATCACAAAGATACAAAAATATATTACAGCACTTCTGTTCCTTTTAAATTATTGTCCCTGACCAACTATTGTTAAATGCATACTTAACCTATCTCCTTCTCCAAACCATAATATCACAATTAGTTAAACATAAAAACAAGCATAGTTTGCGGGTCATATACACAAACAAGTGAAAAAAAGAATTCAGCCAATGAAAAAAAGAAAATAGAGAAGAATGCCAAACAGCTATAATGGAGCACACCCTAAAATGCCTAATGGGTCCCCCTAAGGGTCTGCAGTTTATTCTTCACTAGCTGCCATAGCTGCCTGGAGTTAAGGGTGTCCTAAGGCTTCTCCTTACCCGCCCCTCCCTGCCCTACATACTTATTGGTTTCATATGTGCTAGCATTAAAAACAATAAAACTGTTTTGGCGGCTGATTTATTGTTTATTTTAGTAATACTCTATCAACTTCCAGGGCAGGAATCCGTTGGCTGCATTATGACCAACATCAAATGAGTGTGATTTCCCTCTCCAGTGTCCCCCTGCTAAAATTGTGCCCCCTGTGATCTGTCTTCCATTCAGCTGTTGGGATTAGCTTGTGAAGAATGGAAATGTTAAAGCAAACCTTTACTTTTTACCTTTCACACTTGCAAAGTTTGGCCAAAAGCAGAGAGAACACACTGCAGAAAAATGTCCACATTTTACCAGCTCTTGTGGTAAATTCCTGAGATATGGTAAAGGGTATAAATCTTTTCACAGAAGAAAAAATAACAATGAAGCACTGATCATGCTTTTAAAATGACAGACTGAAACAGTTAACAGGCCCAAAGGGGTCTAGACAACATCCAGATTTACCACGAGCCTTATATCCTGATAATACTTCCTGACTACCACAGTAACATTGGCACTGGAGCGTGCAGCGGCGAGATCAGGGCAGTAGCATTGCAACACCAGCTCTAGGAGGAAGTGTCTAAATATCCAGATGTATTTTTGTGGGAAGAGAGAATGGTGTCCCAGTATAAGCATGGGCAAATATAACATATTAAACAAAACAAAACCGATCTTTTTCCTGATTTATAAAACAGAGGTCCAAATACTCTACTATTAAAGTAGTGCATATTGCCCCAGGTAAACCTTGGACTATCTTTGATTTCTTCAAATATTCTAATTAAAATACCACTTTATCTTTTAAAGTACTTTTAGAAAAAGAAAAAAAAATCAAAACCCACAGATGTTTCCTCCTACAGAAGCAAGTAGAGTCAAAATGCCAGTACCTAGCACCTGATCTTACTCTTACTGAAATTAAAAGGAATATTGTCATTCACTTTTTGGAAGTGGACTGTTGCTTTCAGTTATGTCTACAGACAGTTGAATGAGGTAGGCATTCTTTATACCTATCTGTTAATGAGTAAAATAAAAAATTAAAAGATAAATTTGAAAAGATCATAAAATATTCCCAATTCTTTCAGTTAATTCCAGTGGAATATTAGGGTTCCAAAGATGGAAGGTTATGTACTTTATATGAGTAAATTCCCTAATTTATTTATTTTTTTCGCATCCATGATCCTCCTGTAATATATGTAGGAAAACTTAAAGATCCCTATAGTTCCACTGTAAAAAATGTCATCTTTTCTGTGTGTTAAATATATGGAAAATTAGTAAGGCTATTTAAGTAATCTGTATGATCACGGCGCATGTTGCAGCCAACCTATGGAATACCCTTACTGAAATATGTGATCAAGTCTGTATCACTGTATTTTATATTTGGCTCCATGAACTTTACCAGTAAAGCAAAATTTAACTGAAAGTTTGAAGTCCCAAAGCCCAAACATAAAGTGAAACTTACAGTTAGAAAGCTCACTCCAAATCCAATTGAAAAACCATTTTAGCAGTCACTGAGCATGGAATCAGACCCTTACTGACTCCTTGCCCAGTTGCAAAAAATAAACAGACCTGTTTAAGGAATGGACAGTCCTCTTAGTCAGTGGACCAGAGTGGAATCAGAGCTGTCCTCAGGTGGCTGGAAGCAGCACAGCTTCATTAAGCAGTGCTCTACCTCAGATAACTGCATCTATTTGCCCTGGCTACCTAATTCTGTCTGCTCAGGCAGAGCTTCAAGTAATCTTGTCTTGGTGGCTTCCAGCCTTTGGGCTAGCTTATTCACAGGTCCCTTCAGTAGCTCCAGATTGCATGAAAACCTATCATTTAACGCTTCTTTCCTGGAGCAGCAGCTCAAAAGTTCTTTCACTGGCTCATTCACAACAATTTAACATCAAAACAACAGTAGCAGAAAACATATATACATATTTCCTTAGGCACCACTCACAAACATCTACAACTGAAAACTAGGAGGATTTGCAGTTGTTACACATATTTTTTCACCTTTGCTAGCAAAAGACTGTTTTGGAAGTCTTAGAAAGAAAACTATAATCCCAAGGCACCATGGTGGTAATAACAATTCGTTCCTGACGCTAGCTGCATTTCTTGTCGTTATAACATTTTGATAGGCATGGGCACAACGGTTGAAGTTCTTGCAGCAGACAGGCACGTTCTGCCTTCTGTACTTGTGACTTGTGTACATGACACAGCTGTTGGCAGACTGGAAGTACGTGCATCCATGATTTGCATGAAGATGAACCAGATATTTTGTAAGGAAGAGAAACAGGTAGAAAATATTCCACAAAGAAGAAATAACATAAACATTCAGTAGCTGTGAGTTTGCCATACCCATTCCTTGGGTTGAGGAGGGAATATCTGTCATTTTATATGCTTGTACAGCTCCTAGCAAAATAGGATGCTGTGCCATTTGGCCTCTAGATGGTACCAGAATATAAAGGTTCAATAATACATTTTTTTTTTGTCTCTGGAGTCAAGGCTTTCTTTTTAAAATCTCTTTAAGACCAAAATTCCTCAAGTCTGTTCCTCTTTCTTCTCTTCTTTGGAGTGTTCTCTATCCCTCATTAATTCCTAGTTTGCTATCAATATTTTCTCTTGCTTCAGTTAGGTTGGTTTGTTTGCTTGCTTTTTAAATGTGAAAATATTTTGCTCATCTAAGAACAGTTCCTGATAGCCACATTTATACATAACAGAACCCAATTAACACAGTTAAAATTAATTGAATGTTAACATTTTAAACATTCATAAACTACTTTCTTAATTTTATAGACTTTCTCACTGTGAGATACTCCCCAAAGCTTATACAGTAAAAATAAAATAAAGAGCTGAACTAGATGGTGCACAATTCTGTGATAAATGTTTTCATACTATCAAGCAATGCTTGTTGCATTCACTTCTTAAAACACATCCAAAAATTGTTATATTATCACCTCTGTCACACAGAGGCCATCTTAAAATTCTCATTACCTAGTCCAGCTCATACCATGTCTGGTTTTCTTTCTTTTGGTTTTACCCGACTCAGTGTGAAGCCTTTGTTTCCACCAGTAGCTTTCAGCACGCCTTTTGGATCGGTCACATTACACTTTTCATCTGTCAATAGCAACTGCCTTAAAGCATGCACATCCCTGTGGCCAATTTGCTTTCAGAGTCCACTAGCCCGAGTCAATCTTTAATGAGTGAGAGTGAGACTAAAGAAAAGTGAAGTAGTCAGCTTGATGTGTTAACTTTGTTTCTATCAGATAATCATCAAATAAATACATATTGTTTCAACTGCAGTACAGTGATTGAGTGTCTTATAGGATTTTTTTTTTACCAGAACATTGTACGTGTTAGATGTTTTAATACATTTCACTTCTTCAAGTGGGTAGTTTAATAAAATTTTTCCTCAGAGACAAAAAGAAACCTGATCATCTTTGTAAACCTGACCTGACATAGTGAGTTATTCACTTATTCTGAATAAAGTAGGAAATGCACTGGAACCAAAAAGAAGTTAAAAGAAAAATATTAAATTTCCTTAGGTTTAATGGCTGTGTATTTGAACAAAAAAAAAAAAGTTTCAGGTTTTGGAGGTAAAATGTTCTTCTCTGTTGTTTAGCTGTGAATCAGGAGGAACTCCACTGGTTTTAGTGCAATCATTCCACATTTATACTCTTGTAAGTAAGAATAACGCCTAGCCTTTTGTCAAACTCTAATGACATGTATGAATCTTCATCTCCCACTGTTTTTTCCTGTTCTGAGCAGGGCAACCTGAAAGGAGTCTGATATGGAACAGGAACATTATGGCTCTTGCAAATCTCCACTACAGCTCCCATTCGCTAAATAGAAGTTAACATCTTTTTTCTTTTTTTTTCCTTTCTTTCTCTTCAGGATAGGAAATTCATCTCACTGTCAGTCAGGACACTTTCAAAATTCCCCATTTCAACATATCCCTGCCCCTCCTATAGAAAATCTGAGTTAAAAACCTAAGAAATTTCCTTTAATTTGAAAGGCAGTGTTTCCAGCCAGCACGGGTTCATGGAAGGCAGGTCCTGCTTGACCAACCTGATCTCCTTCTATGACCGGCTGACCCGCCTCGTGGATGAGGGAAAGGTTGTGGATGTGGTGTACCTGGACTTCAGTAAAGCCTTTGACACCATTTCCCACAGCATTCTCCTGGAGAAACTGGCTGCTCATGGCTTGGACGGGCTGGATGGCTGGGCCCAAAGAGCGGTGGTGAATGGATTTAAATCCAGTTGGCGGCCAGTCACGAGCGGTGTTCCGCAGGGATCACTGTTGGGGCCAGTCCTGTTCAATATCTTTATCAACGATCTGGATGAGGGGATCGAGTGCTCCCTCAGTAAGTTTGCAGACGACACCAAGCTGGGCGGGAGTGTTGATCTGCTGGAGGGCAGGAAGGCTCTGCAGAGGGACCTGGACAGGCTGGATCGATGGGCTGAGGCCAACTGCATGAGGTTCAACAAGGCCAAGTGCCGGGTCCTGCACTTTGGCCACAACAACCCCAGGCAACGCTACAGGCTTGGGGAAGAGTGGCTGGAAAGCTNAGCAAAATCTCAGGGATGCCATATATATTTGAAGACAATTACTGTTTATACAGCAAAGCAGGACTTAGAGGAGAGCTGGACTTCTGCATGCAAAGTCCATGGCACACCCAGCTGGTCTGGCACAGTTTGGCACATGCCTGATGTAAAGTGTTTGCACTGCAGGAGCAATGAGCTGCAAGGTGTGCCATAACTCAGCACCTTGCACTGTGTGCGTGTGCAAGCTCTCTCTGCAACACACGCATTTGTCTGTCCAAACTGAAGGAAATGTGGGTATTCTCTCCTGGGTGTCTGACATCCTGGTGACTGCAGTGCCCTCAGGCAGGCTACTCAGATGAAGCTGTTTGACCGTCTGTGAGAAATCAGTTTACAAAAGAAATCTGAATCTGTGATCTCTTTGAACAAAGCTTATTTGCTTATCACATATTTTACTGCAGATTTACTGCCCCTCTGTCTGAGATTCTAGGCACAGAAAAGCAAATTAATGGAGGAAGTCAGGTACCTCAAATTGCCAATAGGTGAAGAATTTTTGAACGTAAATGATTGAAAAATTTTAGTCATAGCACACTGCTGTTGTTATATCCTGGAACATGCAAACAGTTTCAGTTATTATTAGCTTTGTTCCTCTGTGGAAACAGTTTCACATTCATATTTTGATTAAATTTACCACTAGGACCAAAAAGGCCTTACTTTGCTAATCACTTTTTCTCCCGTTTTTTTATCTTTTTTCCCCATGTAGTTAAGCAGCTACTCTCTCATCATTTCAGATGAAGCCCAAAGTATAACAGAACAGACTTGCTTAAAATTACAACACCTAAAAATCAGAAGACATTCAAGAAAACCTTTCAAAGAAATAAAGGAACAAGGAGAACACTTATATCAGGTAGGGATAAGGAAGCATATCTGACAAATGTGGAGGCTGTATGGCACGTGCTTTATCAGTGTCACTCTTTAGCAGGTGTTAGTCGCTGCAGAAAGGATCTGATACAGAGTACTTTGCCATGAAAAGGCGGCAATACACAAGCAAAGCAGGTATAGACATCACTTTGTTAAAATTGTATTATCGGTTTTTTTTTTTTTTTTGTAATTTAAAGTGCTGTCTTAGGTTTCACAAGTAAGATATTGATTGTACAAGAATACAGCACAGCTTTTGTCATTTCATAGTCACCCAAACACAGATACTGCAGATTCATTTTAGTGTTATATTTATGGACTGAGTAGCAATGTAAACTATACAAACCCAACAACTACTAGAAAGCCTAGGGCATTTCTGCCCTCCCCCCTCCAGTGGATAGTGTATTACAGATTTCTGAGAAAGAAACAAACAACCCAGGCAGGAATATAATTGGGCCAAGGAAAAACTCGGGGGGTGCAGAAGAGTGATCACCTGGCAGATATATGCGATGGCCCCGATGATTGATACCATGTCTAGCTCAGAAATGGAAGATGTTGGAAAAGGAAACCTTTGCGTACTCTCATACTATAAAGACAAAAAATATATGTAGGATTAATTGTGAATGGTTATGAAAGGTAAAAGGGAGCTGTGGCTTGGGAAGTGACAGAGCAGGGAGAGTGATGGGAAGCGTATGTAGGTATAATAGGTTTAGTTAGAGGAAAGACAATTAAGAAAAATTCTTTTAATAGTTTTTCTATAGGTTCCTCCCTTTTTATGATTGACTCTATATATGAAGCTCTTGTTCCACATTTAGCATTCAAAGGACTAGTCAATGTTAATCTACAATAGATTAAAAAAAATCAGGTTACAGTTATACATATGATTATATTATTTGATCCAGAACATTATTTAAGTCTCTATAAAATCAGAAATTTTTTAAAAAGTGTGAAATTAAGCATGGGAAAAAAGAGCTGAAATGACACATTTATATTTACAGACATTGCTATTGTTGAAAGCTAGCTGATGGCTTTGGCTATTTGTTAGTTTACTTAAGAGACTGTCAATTTATCTGAAGATTCCCTAGTCTCTTCAGGGAAAAAAAGCCCTGAAAAAATAAATAAAAGAAAGTTAAGAAGCGTATCTTAAATATTTAATATTCCCCTATACAAGTTCATTTAATTTTCTCTCTCTCTTGAAACTATGCTGTATTGTTTTCTTCTTTGATCAAACAGCTTCCAAATATAATGAATAATATCTCAAAGTTACAAGCAATGCTTCAACAACAGATCGATATGGACACATAATAGAAGACAAAAGATTTAGTTTAAAAATTTCTAAAGGATTAGTGATGAAATACATGCAGCAAACACTATGAAAAATGCTAAGATGCTGTCAATATATCTAGCATTATTTTCACAGCCTTTTTTGCGTTCAGACTAGTAGTAAAAACTTTAATTTATCAATTTGCATTTAATATGGCAGTTCTGATCACTTGGATCTTAGTCATAACAAGGCAATTGACACTAACTGTCTGCTAAGGGCCAATACCATCTCCTGGCTCAGGAATCCCCATGAAGAATGCTTTGAGCAGCTAGTCCCCAAGAGTCACTCTTTCTGGGAAATCTGTGTGGTTTATGTTAATGCTAGAAGTAAACCTCTCATAACTCCTCATTCATAACTATGCAAATATCCATGTTAACATCTATGTATCACACACTATCTTTTAAGAACCTGTAATTAAGCGGAGAAACACCAATACCTCACCCACGTTGAAAGATTTTCTCTCTCGGTTGGCCAGTATGTCTTGGAAAAAGTCCTGTGATATACATTTGTACTTGTGTTTGTTTTTCTTAAACCGTGCTGACAGACGTGACTTAGTTGAAGTATCTCATAGGCTTCAACTTTTAAAAATTTATGTCCATTGCACTCAAAAAATCAAAGGAAATTAGACTACAAAACTGATATTGAAAAGTCTATCAGTGTGTTATAAATGGCTGTGTATATTAGGACTATTTAAAATACACTGTCAGTTCCAGTGATAGCTTTTCTTCCAATCTTGATGGCAAGACACCCAGACGTCACTTTAATAGGATTAGTTAACACGGTTTCATTAGGTTCTGCTTTTGTCCACCTTTCGAAGGTTCATGCTTAACAGCTTTAGTTATGCAATATATATTAGATATTACTTGTTCTTGAATATAGATAAAAACCTGCCTCATTAATAGCTCCCCAGGCTCCTGTGTGGCTACTTACATGATGTGAGTGAGAACTGTTCAGGTAAGAAAGTTTTGGTGGGCTCAGGCCCTTACATGTCAGTTACTGCTGAAAAATATCTTAGCCAATCAATCCTGGTTTTGATCACAAAGCAGGATTATAGTATTTCCACTTTTTACTTCTAGGATGAAATCCTCATTTAGAGACCTACTCAGGATAAGCACTTCACTTGTCCTCAATAACCTATATAACAAAAAAAATCATAACAGTGAATGGCCAGTATGATATGACAATTGACAAAAATACACTTTTATTAGCCAGCAAAGAGGACAATATTCGTGTCCAAACCAATAGGAAAAAAAAAATGTTTTCATTGGTAAAACTTCAAAAATTACTAGGAAATATAAACAATTTTACTCTTCTGTTTCTATTCGTCATATGCTGTGTGGTTAGCATGAAAGGAGATGGAAAGGGGAGGAGAAAGGGTACATAATTTTATGTATTGCAAAATGGTAAACCCCTGATTTCTGGTTTTGGAGACTGCATTAGTAGGTGTAGTGTCTCTGTCCCCTTCATTCCAGGGGAGAATAGCTCTCCTTGGACTCTAATGCAAAATGGCAACCAACTAGGTAGAGGGAAAATAGCAAAAGAGAATAAGTCACACAATATCCTCATTTGTTTATGGGTTTCTATAAAAGCGCATGGAAATGGATAATACCCTTTTTTAGAGATTGATCTGAGGACATTGTGGATATAAGTACAACCTTTATTAAGCGCTAGTGTTCTGACTGCGTTCAAGGTAGTAGCAAGCAAATCTCTATGGGTCCAAGAATTATGTTGCTGAGATGCGTGTATTGGGCACAATTTTTTATTGGCACAAAAGGAATCCAATTTCCAGGTTCATTACCCAAAACAACATAGAAATTTGAAACAAGAAAACATTTTAGTGCTTGAACTATAGATCAAACTATAATTCATAGGCCACATTCCCTCATGGATTGTGAGGATAAGGAGAAGGGGAAGGAAAAAAGCAATTTTTCTGCCCACTTGATCGATGTTCTATTTGACCTCTGGAATGCCCTCTTGCCATAACCTTTTAAATACCATCTGCTCTTTTTGTGAAGAGTGTGATGGGAAGGAGTCACTTCCAGACAGCAATTGATTATAAAAGCATTAATCAAGGACATGGATTATCTGCAGCATGACATTGTGTGCTGTAGTTAAGCAGTTTCACCTTAAATGTGATTGGAAAGGTTAATCCTGTTTCTCAAGACTAATTTAGACTTTGTATCAAACAACTCAGGACATCACAAAAACAGCTGCAGCAAACAGGAACTGAAAAATTGTTGGCTTCCATTATAAAGTCTCGTAAAGTTTGGCTCCGAGGATGGATAAGCAGTAGGTCTATAGTCACGTTCTTCAGTTTTTCAAAATTGTTGCCAGCTTTCCCCCTCAAGTCACTGGAATTGTTCTTTCCCTCTTTCTGCAAGTCAAGATAAATTTCTTTTTCAGTATTTGGTATTCTTGGGTAACTTTATCTGTTGAATTGTTTTTTACCACGGAAGGATTACAAAGTCCTTTTCTGTCATGCATTTACCCTCAAGATGTCTAACACAAGATTCCCACTGGGCCTACTACCTAGGTGGGCAAATTGCAGCAGAGGGGGGTGCAAGGGTCTTGCACAAGACAATGTCCAGTGCCAGTGGTGTGCAACAACTGGAATGCAGATCCGGACCCCTGGGGCCCTGCTTTGACTGCCCTTTCTCATTAGCACTCCCCTTCACGTTTTAGGGTAATGCGTGAGAAGTTAGCTCATGTAGGTATGGCAATTGCTGATAGAGAATGCTGCAATAAATATGTGTCAAGTGTATTGTAAGGTCGAGGTAATTTATTTTTATCTGAGGCTCCAAACAGGCTGATTATGCTATGAAAAATTAGGATATTCTGTCCTTTCCCAGTATCTGTTGTCACCATCTTCAGATAGTGCAATTTGCAATTAATAAAGTGATCTGTCATTGCTATTACAGTTAAAGTAATCACTAGGGAGCTTGGCAATGGTAACTTCAGACAGCTGGACTGGGGAAAAGTGCATGCCTGCGTCAAAGGCCGGCAAAAATGGCTTCAGCCGTGCCGTACAGGTTTGGGGGAGCTGGATCACAGGAGAAACATAGAAGCTCAAACTGCCATTAAAGGCTGATTCACATTCTGCCTGCTTAATTCCCCTTCCTGAAGTGCTTTGGCATTTTCTCATGTCCACCTATTGAAACCTATCTTGCTTCCCCCAAAATCATTGGGTACGGCAATGGTTTTCAGCCTTCTCGTACCAACAGACAATAATATTGAAAAATAAATATACTGAGGGAAATAGCTTGTTTTACTCTTCGTATCTGCCTCCTGTTTAATTGTTTAATTTCCTGTTCCTGCAGACAACATCAGCGCACCACGTGGTCTGTACATTATGAGTATGTATCACAGATGAAAGTCCTCACCTCAGAGACATAAATACCACAGATCAGAAGCAATAAAAATCCAAAGAATAAATGCCAACACAGCAACAAGAGTGTCAATAACCTTTTTAAACAGAAGCCCTGTATCCCCATTATATTATCCTATATATAAACAAAAGCGATATAAAACTTCTTGTTGAGCAAGACTAAATGCTATAATGTTGCTCCTGAAGAGAAATGTGGAGCTCAGTGCCATTTACTGTTTCTGTTGATTGATTTTTTCTAAATTGAAAGCACTCTTCTACAATAAAAACTAGAAGCTCTGTACTCATACACACAAAGCAGATCAGTTACTAGCACTTCAGGTTTTTCAGATGTGACAGGAAATCATGGTCCCAAAACAGCCATTGCTGGAATTTCTCTTTGTTTCTGGTCTCTTTTTCAATTTAAAAATAATCTATATGCATGGCCAACCAGCATAAATAAAGCACAGTTTGAACATAGCATCAGTATCACTGCAGTACTCCTCTTGCAATGGTGGATTCTGACAGATACCTAATCATTCATGGGTCGCCTTGCTCTATAAGATGCAGTCTTCAGGAAATTGCCCTGGCATAGTACCATCATAGAGACAATGCCTGTTCTTCTTCTGGGAAGCTTCCTTTGCAGACCCGTGTTGTGTTTGGATGTAAGAGGAGCAGTTCCAAGGGCTGGTGGACGCCCCGTCTGGAAGCAGGAAGATCACCCACTTCTGACAACTCTCCTGTGTTTGTTTTCTCCCTTCTTTCTTGAATGTCTCATACTGAGTTCTACTTAGTCAAATAAAAAGGGATAAGTCCAAAATTAGTGAATATCTTTGAAGTGCTGAGGCAGGGGTTGATGTTTCATTCTTACCATCCAGTGAGAGAAAATGCTACTAATGCTCAAAAATTTCCTGGTTAGAAATATCTCTTGAGTTGGAATGGAGATGTTTCTGTAAATATTCACTAAGTATGTGTTTCATACTTGAAAGGAAGTTCTAGTTTCAGATCTCCTGATTAACAAGAACTCAGGCATTTAAGACCAAATGCAGATCATTTAATAAAATATTTCATTTTATGAACGTTTCTGGAATGGTTTTTTTTTTTTTCATTTATTGTGGAACTACAGTTAGTCTGCTCAATTATAGATATTACTTGAAACTCTGCTAGAATATTTTATTGCCTTTCAGCAGTCTTTCAATAATCATTTCTCTTCAACTTGTAAGTCATAAGGCCTTTTAAAATACGGTGATAGCAACCATCATAAATGCTACTACAGCACACAGTTTGCCACGACATCAGGAACAGAGAAGCATACAATCAGCCTTATAATAGCTTTGTTTCCAGACTAAACTTTGCCCTGACCTGGCTTTGCTTCCTTACTGACTCGATTTGGGTCAGGATGAAGATTTCCTGTCTTTATTTGTTTGCTCTACAATTCCTTGTTTTTCCCATTCTATCCATCTCATTCATAGGTTTTCATTTACTATAAATTTGTGTATTATGCAGTTCATCAGCTCCAACAGTCTTAAAGATTTCTATTAGCCTTTGCATAATTTTATAACTTTCTGAATGGTTTTTATACAAAAAGCAGGGAATTTGCATGTCTCACCTTCCACATGTCATCACAGCTTATTCTTTTTTTCTTCTTCCTTCTTCCTCCCCTTTTTTCTACTTCAAGTTATATTTCAGGTTTTCTTTCCAAATGAAAAAAAAACCCACACCAAAAAAACAACAGAAATGATATTATGAAGATAATATGATAAATGAAGATCTGTAGAAACAGGAAGCTCAAGTGTCAATTTCCTTCCCAGATCAGATTTCAACTTGAGAAGTAATTGCAGCCAAAATGACCAATGAACTTCATGAAATAAAATTACTTTAGGAGGTCTGATTCCTAAATGTTTTTGATAAAGCCCATTTCATGTCTGTACATCTATAAATAGATAACCATCAAAATAACAAAATGTAGTAGCTTACTTTCAAGTTAACTTTATATTATAATTCTGCTTAAAAAGACACATTTGGGCCCAAATCCCTTCAAGAATTAAGAGATTATAAAATAGCGGATATTTTGGTCACTTTGTCATGGTACAAATGACTACATTACATTCAGGGCAACAGCAGGAAAACTGGGTCCTCCCACTGAAATGGAAGGGCCTGAAGTAGTAGAGCTAAGAACTTGACAAATGAGGGTCTATGTTTTTGTTTCCTGGATAGACACGTCAGCTGATTAAAATATGGCCCAAATTCATCTTACCAGTCTTTAGGAGTTTAATCAAGGTGCCTAAGATAGGAGCATCATCAGTGTAAATCTGTGTAACCTTGCATGTCCAATCAGATTGCATGCTATCGCAAGTCTCTAAAACATCATGTTGGTAGCTCTCGTTTTACAGAAGCCATGAGTGATGTATGGTAACAGAATATATAGGAAAACTATTCACACTCATACATAAATGCCTTGTAAAGTGTGGTACACTGTTCCAGCATTCATTCATTCTATTAGAAAATTCCATTTCAATACACTTTCCAATCTTTTGTAAGCCTTGAACTGTCTTGTGTCCAGTATTGTTTGTCAGCTTGCACTTTCTAATCGCTTATGAAGCAGCCTAATGGTGATAATTCATGACCATGGATTGAATAATTTTTTTTAAGGATATAAAAATGGAGACATTAGCTCCAGATCAAGATACTGCCTTCCACATAATATTTCAATGTCTTTAAATTTAATTAAGCAAGACTTTTAATAGAAATAATACATTTACTATCACAAACATTAACTTTTCATTTATATATTTAAAATATTTATTTCAATTGATATATAAAATATCATATGAACCCCTGCCTGCAAGTACTGCCTGCTTGCAGGTACTGGCAGAAGACAGCAGGCAGTCTGTAAGTACATCTGTCAGCAAGTGCTAATACATATCTGGCAACTGCAAGGGAGTGTGTGTGGGAGGTATCTTCTTGCTTGTATTCCTTTCTTTTGACCACTTTCTGATGTCTTTTGGCACAGAGAACAAACTGATTCAGGGAACACCAGAAAACAGTGTTCCACAGTAAATTACTTTCCACTCTTCAGAATACACTCTTCCCACAGAGAATATTTTCTTCAATTCCTCAAAACAGTCTAACTGTATTGGTAAGTCCTGTAATTAGATCTTAGACAATAGAAGGGAAAGAGAGCCAGTGGAGCTGCAGAAATACTTGTACAAAGGAGCATAATTAGAGAGTTAAACTAAGGAGCAATGAACAGCTGCATAAAAGAACTACAAATTCATTAAAACAGTTTTCTACTGTTCATTTAACATCTATTATTGAAAATTAAACTGTGCAGGTCTCCATTGTTGAAATTACCATTCTTCACTATTTAGGTTGTTGAAATGGGGAGTTAAAAAATGTTCACTTACTGGCACAGTCTACTCTGTGGAGACTGCAGACAAAGCAACACAGCTAAATATCAGAGAATAGCTTAACAAAGAGCTCTAAGCAAACCATTATGGCTTATTTCTAGGTGTGGGTACTTTTAATCCTTTTAAGTTTGACTATTAAGCTATGGTAAGGTAAAAAAAAAAAGACTGGGAAAATTATGCCAGATTGCAATGAGATGAGGGTAAAAAAGAGCCAAAAATCATTGCCATCTCCTGCAAACATAATTTTAGATCTTATGCCAAAAATAATACATTTAAATAAGTGCCTGTCAAGTAAGCAATGTTTATTCAGCCATTTGAAATAAATGACTTTCAAATGCTTGCCATAAAATATAAAGCTGATAATATGAAAAAATACATAAAATAGAGAAAAATGATCCTGAAGTAATGTTTTAGATTTCCATAACCTGAGGGAGAGTTTGCATACTAAAAGAGAAAAATATTAAACCAGGACCAATAATCCCAATTATTTTTTCACTGTAGCATTAAGTGTTAATTTCAGGGTTTCTCCAACTTTAATGGACAGCAATCTGGGTAGAATCTGGAGTCTATGCCAAGTCTATCATGTGGTCGAAAGGATGCTCAGTGAGTAACAGGAGAGACTCTTCTTTGAACTGAATGAATTTGCATCAATACTTAAAGCTGTTTTATAACCTTGCGGTAAATCTTTTGACAGGCTGATGCAGTGACAAACTGCGATACTTAATTCCCTTTTCTTACACCTTGAGAGGCTCTCCATTCCCCACAATTGCTTTGGACATTTTTGCAACACTTCATGGCTTCTTGTGGTAAATTCTCACTGGAACATTGCCTGGAAAAATGTATTAGTAATTTAATCTAACTGCAAACTAGAGCCTTTTTGCTCATGCAAGTTGTTACTTTTAACGTAAGCACCATTTAGTTGATATCTGAAAGCCTAACAAGCTTTTGGTTTTCCACTTAAACGTATAAATACGGTGGTAAATTGAGATGCTAGTTAGCCCCGCCTCTGTTGTCCAACACAGTTTCACCCAGAACCCCTCCCCTAGATAAGAAGAAGCGTATATACAGAAAAAGAAAAAAAATATATACAGTTATCAAAAGTGTACCTGTAATTTCTTGGGATAATTTACATTCCAACGTAGCAATTTCAACTGACATGACAAGGCAGGATTGGGATGCCACCAAGTTACACTGCTCAGCGAAGCATGTGTCAGTTGGAACATCCGCTACTTAGGAGAAGAATGACAGCAAGCTTGGGAGGGAAGGGGGTATTTCACAGGCAACCACAACAGACAAAACCTTTCCTCCAGCTTTTCAGTAGGGTTGCCACCATTTTAGTACTAATATTTCAGAAGAGAAGGCTTTTTCATTTGCATCTCAACTGAAAAGCAATACGGGGGAGTTGTTCTTTTTTTTTCTTTTTTTTTTTTTTTAACCAAAGGATCTTTAAAATTGATACGGGGTGTGAGAAATGAAATGGAGAGCATGCCAGATGAAAAAGCCAGAGGCCAAACCAAACAAATGTCTGCACTTGGCACATAGATATTACAGCAATAGAAATATTGTAGATTTTTTCCAGCTCCAGGGACAGCTTATACATTTGCATTAAGTCTTTGGATATGATACATAATGTCATACAGAGCAGAGAAACACAGCTTTTCTTCTTGCAGGAGAGCGTCTTGCTTGTTTTCTTCCTGTCACCATGATCCTTGCATTCTCTCCATGTGGTGGTCCCCAAGCTGGCTCCAAGGGGAGCAGGGTGCTGCAGCGGTTTTGCCCTGATGGGTGGTGGGAGCACCCCAGCCCAGGACACAGCTCCTGCTCGCTGCTTACTGGCAGACACGAGTTCACACATCGGTACGAGCTAGGCAACCGGACTGAGCAAGACGTGCTGTCCTTACTCTCCACCGCCTGACTCCAGCCACTGAGCCCCTGTACAGGAGATGGGCACCGTCATCATTATCAAATTTGAATGGGAACGATTGGGTTTGTGGTGAATTTGATTGTGTTGGAGCATGTTAACCATGCTTCAGGGGACTTAGAAGTGCAATGCGCAGGTTGTGAATCCCAAAACAGCTTTTGACTGCAAGGTATGCAACTTGACTAAGGTCACACAATCTTTGACTGTGTGCGCTAAAAGAAATGCAGCTGCCCAAATGTATTTTGTGGATGCTAAAGTGTATTAGCATTTAGGTGAGATCTTCCTACCAGCATTTTTTAAAGTATCCAGACCTATAAAATTTATGCATTCTGAAAGACTGAATCCCTTGACAGCAGAGTAGACCTGAGGGTTTGAAAGTTTGAAGCTTAAAATTGCACATTGTTGTCTATAGGCACTCATCATGCTTAATTGCAATTCTGAGCACATTTTTCTTTCACTTACAAATCTATTTCAGTAAATTGCATTCATAGCATATTATTAAGATTAGTAAAAAAACCCACACACACACCAAAAAATGAATTTAAAACGAACACCTCCCCCCCCCAAGTGTTTCGCTAGAAAAAAAGGGGAAAGAAATTGAGGTCATCAACCAGAATACAAATCAATTGGCAGTGTAGAAAATTATATGCTCCTGTGGCTTAGTGAAAAACAAAGTAGTATATCTGAGCATCTGAAAAAGAGGACTCTCTGTGGTTTTCCTTAGCTGTCTAATAGTCAGACTTTCCTTGCTAACAATACCTTCTTTTTACAGGGACTAAAACGTTATTTAAACAATTATATGCTATTAAGTAAAAGATGAATTACAGAGAAAATTGCACCATTAGTAAAATTTAAGTTCTTAACTTCATGTAATAAAAGATGGTAACCTTTTTGTAATGGCATTTCAAGTTACCATTTATTATAAAAGTCTAATTTAGAAGGTAAAATGAATTCTGGTTCCAGTCTTATTACTCTGGCTGTTACATTTCTATGCAAGTTTTAATTCATAACACAGCTCCAGCAAAATTAACGAAGAATATTTTAAAATTATTTAAGATCTTGGTTGGTTTCAGCACTGAAGTATATTAGAGATGATACCCTTGATTAAAAAGGTAAGGCGATACATCTATCCATAAAGAATATAGAGCACTTCTGATATTTAAAATACATCACCTATCAGTCTTGTTTTGTTCTTACAAGCCTTTCAAAACATCATAATGTTTCAGTGAGGTGTTATAGTAACTGCTGACAATTTGGTTCCCTTGTTCCTTCTATGAAATGCTATTTCTAGTTCATTAGGTATTAGGAAGTAACCTAATTTTTATTCCTAAGACAGAGAAAATAAAATATAAATTAAATTTTGGAGCAAACTTAATGAGTAATTGTTTTCATTTTAAAATTATTATTATTACTACTACCGGTTTGAAAATACCCTTCTCCCTCTCTCTAGCATCCTTTTTTATTAGTCAGGTTTACATATGAAGGTGGAGGTAGGATGGAAAAGAGGTAACACTTTCAGACAGCCTTTTTCCTGCATGAACTGAAGAAGATGATTTTGATCAGAACCATCCAAAGGCATGTAGTTTTAAAAGCTCGTCAGAGCACAGGCCTGATTTGGTGGTCACTGGGTGACTGTGGTAAGCTTCACCAAATTAATTGGTGAGAAATGTGGTTTTGGCTAAACAGCTGGAGGTGAACAAATTGTAAAATAGGCAAGCCCTTAATGTTATTTTTACTGTATGCTTTGAGACCTTTCTTCTACCCTTCTGCAACATTCTGAAAATTACTGTTTATAAATAAGGAGACGACAAGCATAAGCCAGGGGGCAGCAACAATGGTGAGCAGTCTGAGGCACCCCAAGACTACTCACCCCACAAGAACCGTAAGTGCATTTCCTCCTCTGTGCCAGGGTCCTGCCTGGAGGTGAGTCCACCCGCGTCTTTTTGGCTTCTCTCCCTGTCAACCTCTAGACTGCCAGGGGATGGAGAGGTGGCCTGCAGAAGTGCCTGTGCTGGTTTTGCCTGTGTTTGATGGATCCAAAGCTCATCTTGACTTACTGGGGATGAGAGGTGCATGGCACGCTGCTGCCATACCTTCAGCTGCCCACAGCACATAAGGCAATGCCCGCAGATGTGGGCAGACCTGGCTTGCAAAGAGCTCTCCCTCGCTAGCCCACATCTCTTGCTTGCTTCTGTCATTATGACAGTCCAAAAGGGAAAAAGTATCTTAAAATCTGACCTAAAATAACTATTTCTTTAGAGTTCTAGCAGAACAGATTATCTCTAAATCCAGTGTGCTGCTGGATTTCAGTGGGTTTGCAGAAATGGAGATGTGTTTCATAAATTCACTCATTTGTCTTTATTTTCACCACTGCTACACTGTCTTGATGGTGCATCTCCTGCATGCTTTATAATTGTGATGTTAATAGCACCGCATTAATAAGAACAAATACATTCATTTTAAAAATAACTGATATTTCTGAATGCAAATCCTGAAATTCTTTCTCAGTCAAACAGAGAAGAAGGGAGAATACCTGAAACACCTCAGACCAACAGTCATTTCTCCATGAAGCTGTCACCATTAAAAAGTTAACACGAACACACAGATGTACCTGAGACACTACAGCATGTTACAAGAGTTCTGGTACTAGAGCAGGTAATGACCTTTGGTATTTCAAAGCTATTTGATGGAGGGAGACCATACACATACATGCTGTACCACCTCAGAAGGCTGACTTTTTAATGCTGACAGCTATTCCTTGGTGAAATCTCACAAAATAAGACATTGTAGCTTAAAATCCAGCCAAAGAAGGTTTTGGAATAAAAGGCAGAAATGTGGTTTTTGCCTGTCAGAGAACCCTCTGTTTCTCACACTCTGCTTTACGTCAGTGTTCACAGGAACTCAAAATGTAATAGAAACTAAACATTGGTTATTTCTTTATACTATGGTAAGCTGACCAGAGTTGGACTACCATTTCTATCCTGCCCATTATTGAAGAAAGCCTTAGCATTTGATTTCTCCTCTTTCCATTTAGATCATTTGCAACACCTAGCAAATATAAACTTACAATACTGTAAACAGATACTAAAAAATAATAATGATTCATGGTTTGTTGTTGGGGTTTTTTTTTGTGTGGTTTTTATTATTATTATTATTATTATTATTATTATTATTATTATTATTATTATTATTAAACACGTTGAACCAGTGCCTTGGGAATTGTAATGTATGCTTAGACTAGAGAATTTAGCCCACTGGTTGTACAGGTTATACGGTTAGGCAAACAATTGTACAGGATCTCCTTTAATAACCTCTGAAATTTAAGGGATAGGTCATCAGTTTTGCACAATGAAAAGCTATGATCTCTGCAATCAGAGGTTATTCAATCACGGTTAGCATCAATGGCTATATTCTACAGAATAATTTTCCTTTTCATGAAGAGAGAGGAGTTCCTGATAATGGTGTTCCTTTTTTTTTTTTTTTTTTTTTTTACAAGTTACATGTTCATCAGGTATCACCCTGATATTACTATCATTTGCTCACAAGAAAATGAATAATGTTAGCACCATAATTCCTTTCTGGATGATCCTCAGTGGTGCTGTATTCTTGTGCAAATCCTGATTTGAAAAAACAAAGCTAACTTTGTCATCAGAGTAACAGAAGAGATGTAAGAATGTAAAAAAGGATTTGCTTCATCAATGATTTGAGAGTTGTTTTTTTAAAAATCTTTTTATTTTTAAGTCTGAGTTTAAATGTGGGTAGGGATATTCCAGCATCTTATACAAAGAGAACGTTACAGACTTCCTCATCAGTCCTTCCTAACTTTATAATAAACCAGAAATCTTTCTTATACAGATTTCAGTAAAAGAGTCACGTTCTAAAGAAAACCAATCATTAACAGAAACCTAACTGAAAAATGTTGCTAGCCGAAACCATGGCCTACGTTTCATCTTTCAGTGTGTGATAAACTCTCATGAATCACTTTCTATTTACTGGAGGAAAGTATGAGCACAGAAGGAGTTACCATGGAAGAGCTGACATGCTATGAAATTGAACATTTCATGTGTTTAATGTGACCATATACTGTCATACCTGCTGTTAAAATTCTAAAAATATCTAAAATTTTATTTGCATGTTAAAGAAAAATGTTGTATTCCTTGTATCAAAGAATTCAAAACCTGCAATATTAGCAAAAAATACAGTCCCTGCAGTGTCTGTCCCAAGCACCTTCTGTTGTCACCTAACAGAAAGTGTTTCAGGCTTTTACTATCTACCCATTTAAAACTGCCGATAAATTGTTATAACAAGCATTTGGCTGCAAAGAGAGAAAGGATGCTCACCCTCAAAGGCTATTTTAAGTCATTTTATTGATTTAATATGCCTAATATTAATATAGCTGGTAACATTAAGCAGACATAAAAGTATGTTTACTTTATCTAGTCAGTTGTAACTGAACAAAGAGGTCAAAAACTATTGAAGTGTTTTGCAACAGCTGTGTGTCTTCACAAAAGAAAACAAAGACACATTGTGCAAATATTCTGGCATATGTAAAGATAATCTGACTTCTAGTCATTTAAGAAATAGAGATTATATCAAGAAATTATGGATTGACTGAAGTTTTTTTAGCCATAAAACACACATTTGTCCGTATTTGTGTACTCAGGACAGGTTACAAAATGATAGGTCTGGAAGAGATGCCAGCTTCTTCAGTCATTGCTAATACCACTCTAGATTAGAAGTACAAAGTATAATGCAGTCACACTCCAGTGACCAGATGCTCTGTTGATACCAGACATCCCAGACCACCTGTTTTCACATCCTTGCACACACTTTAGTCTGTCATTAAAAATAGTCTTGTGCTGCAGTTTGGCATTTCATGAGACTATTGCTCTGGCAGTGAGCCAGACCAAAGAACAATGCTCTCTATCTGTCAGTAAAATCTGAGCAAAGCTATGTGAAGCAACAAAACTTACACTTCCATTTTTATAAGTATCTATTTGTAGAGAGACAGAGAGAAGAAGGAGGAAGACGACTGGTGGAAAAGAAGCGAAATGGTTAAATCTCTGCAGTTACTGCATAATCCATTCTTGTTAGCATTTGACATTTTGCAGTTCCCAAACATCTCAGCCCCTCTGTCTCTCACAATTCTCCAGATGATCCACAAAACACATGCTCGTCAGAATGCCATGAACATGCTACAAAACTGGGAGAATACCAAGGGAACTACCAGCAACCTCACTCTTTGCTAATACGATTCCTAGAGAGAAGAAGATATATTACAGCTACACCTCTCATTTTTTATACCAGATATATATTAAGGAAAATCTTTGTAATATTCTAACTTCTTGGAATATAGTCAAATTTCACTTCTGTCTGTGAAATTTCAGATAGTTATATGGATGGATGGATACACAACATGGTTGAGCAGCTTGTGAATAGTAAGTCTGACACATGCAGAAGGCAGGGGCCTTTTGTCTAGGACTTCTGTATCTCAGTGGAGGAGAAATTCCATGCACCAGGCAGCTCAGCTGCAACAGGGCCATGTGGCACTTGGAGTCTTGAAGAAATGGAGAAATTCTTTTTTTTTGCCTAGGCAAATAAAAGCCACGGATGGAAAAGGTTGATATGTTCTAGGAGACCAAAGTAAATAGCAAACCTATGCCATGCTGTGCCTCACTCAATGCCATTCTCCTCCCAAACTGTCTATTACAAACTTATATTTTAAATTATATACTGGTCTACCTTTTTCTTTGCCAACAGTGTCCTTTGCACAGAGGATTTTGCCTGGGTGGCTATGCTTAAGGTACCCAGCTCTACATCCCTGCTAAGAGAATGGAATGTCTTAACATTCCCTTCAGGCAGAGCAAAGGGGTTAGGTTAAAACACTGGCAAACCCAGACATGGTCTAATCGGTCTGACATTGAATTCAGTTATGAAGCCGTAGTATAAATATCAGAGCTGTGGAGAATAGTAGCACTTGCTGAAAATTCATGAACCGCTATAGGCAGCCAACCTTTAGCTGGCACATCTAGATCCAGAAGAGGATCTATAACCTTTTACAAAACCTTTTTTGTCCTGACATCTTCTGCGTTCATGTTTTGTGAGAATAAAACCGCTGCATACCCTGATGTTCTTACTCTCCCGGCAGTTCCCCTCTCTGGAGCTGTGCGGTGCTCAGGACACGGTCCGGCTAGACAGCAAGCACTGTCTCCTTGACGTGTCTGAAGGTGGGCGAGTTGACTCTGGTTATCAGAGGACACCAGCACTTTCATAGAAGGCACTGACTCCTGGGACAAGAAAGTCAGTGTGTGTGTGCCTGGACAAACCCTCAGAAAGGAGAGGGCCTCGTAGCAGTAGGCACTGGGAGCGAAGGACAGTGGGTCTCCTGTATGCCAGCAGGTCTCCTTGCAGGCCCTGTAATATTAAATCTTTGTCTCATGAAGATCCTTTACATGTTTTCCACCAAGAGATGAACCCCTGAGACTTTGTGACTTTGGAATTAGGCAACTTCCTTAGCCTAGGAGTGCTGAAACTTCTTGTCCAAAGTGCAAAATAATTTTATTTTTCCTTTTATTTACCTTTTTTTTTTTCCTCTAACCCCATGGCCATTTGCTTACCCAGTTAATCAATAAGTGGAAGAAAACACTAGAGGAAAGACGAGAATACGGTGGTATAGGAAATTGCTGCAATAATCATCTTCCCCTTATTTCTTTTCATTTGCATTGAACAGGTTTAACTGCAATATTTAATATGCTCTTTGCAGAGTTTGGGAGCTCTTTGCTTCCTCTGTACACAGAAATGAGTGTTACCTTCTCTAAGGCATCACGGGTATTTATGTTAAAAATCTTTAATTATGATGGAATATGAGGAACTATAACAATAATCATGTGAATAAAGTTTGTCACTGCTACAGTAACAGTTATAGCTAAAAAGCAAAAGAAAAAACCTCTGCTTACTTTTGGCAATAGTTTGCAAAATACATTAATAAGAATATTTCACACCATTATTTTAAGGCAGCCATTAAAAGTAGTATAGAGCTGATTCTCATATATCTTCACTTCTCCAGCAGGAACTGGCAGAGTCCCCTGCGGGAACGTCACCTGGAACACAGTGCTTCAAAGCTTCCTCTGTGAATTCCTATGAGTGCTCTTGCTGTGGCTCACACACAGAAATACTGAACATACTCCTAAGAGATATTTACTGCTTGGTTGTGGTTTTTTGTTTTCCTTTTCCCAAAGGAATTAATTACCATTTTAACAAATATTTCGCTAGCATTCTAGTACCTTATTAAAACCACCACTTTATATGAAAAGTTCAGGTATTTTTAAGTGGAGAAAATGCTATACATAAATGCCAATGGATGATGATTTTTTTTTCTATTGTTTTACTGCTCAGGAACATAATCTATAATAATGTTTTTGAGATAGTTTTTTCTGTCTTGGCTTTGCGAGAAAGAAGCTATCCACCTTCTGTATCCTCCCATTCATCAGTCTATCATCAGTATATCATAATTTGCTCAGAGATGCTCTGTGTAAGATTTACAGAGACTTCAGTGTATTTCTGCCTACAGCTGCCTAAATACTAAGTGTATGTGCTCAAATTGTAATCCACCTATAGCTCTACCTTGGAGAAGTCAGTATTAAGTTGTTTACACATCCAACATTTTTGTTAACATTTGCTTAGCTGAGTCGTGGTACAGTTTTTATGCCTAAGCCTCAGCAAGCCTTAAGGGTTTGCTTCCAAACCAATTCCCTATCAGGCCACATGGTCAAAACAAAACAAAACAAAACACAACAAAACAAAACAAAACAGAAAAGAAAGGTATCTTCAAGCTTAGAGCTTCAAGTGACTGCTTTCATTTCTCTCTTCCCTTTCCTCTTAGGAAGAGGGATTTGAGGTTCCCCTGCAGAAGTGCATGCCAACCAGCAGATGGGTCTCTGCCAGCATTCCTCTGTGAATATCATAGAATCATAGAATAGTTTGGGTTGGAAGGGACCTTTAAAGGTCATCTAGTCCAACCCCCGTGCAAGGAGCAGGGGCATCTTCAACTAGATCAGGTTGCTCAGAGCCCTGTCCAACCTGACCTTGAATGTCTCCAGGGATGGGGCATCTACCACTTCCCTGGGCAACCAGTGTTTCACCACCCTCATTGTAAAAAATTTCTTCCTTTTATCTAGTCTGAATCTACCCTCTTTTAGTTTAAAACCATTTCCCCTTGTCCTGTCACAACAGGCCCTGCTAAAAAGTTTGTCCCCATCTTTCTTATAAGCCCTCTTTAAGTCCTGAAAGTCTGCAATAAGGTCTCCCCAAAGCCTTCTCTTCTCCAGGCTCAACAACCCCAACTCTGTCAGCCTTCCTTAATTGGAGAGGTGTTCCATCCCTCTGATCACTTTTGTGGCCCTCCTCTGGACCCGCTCCAACAGGTCCATGTCTTTTTTGTGCTGAGGACTCCAGAGCTGGATGCAGTACTGCAGGTGGGGTCTCACCAGAGCAGAGTAGAGGGGCAGAATCACCTCCCTCGACCTGCTGGCCATGCTTCTTTTGATGCAACCCAGGATACAGTTGGCCTTCTGTGAGCGCACATTGTTGGCTTTTCATCCACCAGTAACCCCGAAGTCCTTCTCAACAGGGCTGCTCTCAATCCCTTCATTCCCCAGCCTGTATAGATACCAGGGGTTTTCCCAACCCAGGTGCAGGACCTCGCACTTGGCCTTGTTGAACCTCATGAGGTTCACACAGGCCCACTTCTTGAACTTGTCCCTGGATGCATCCCATCTCTCAAGCGTGTCAAACACACCACTTTGGTGCCATCTGCAAACTTGCTGAGGGTGCACTCGATCCCACTATGTCATTGATGAAGATATTAAACAGTACCAGTCCCAATATGGACCCCTGCAGGACACCACTTGTCACCAATCTCCATCTGGACATTGAGCCATCGACCACTACCCTCTGGATGCATCCATCCAACCAATTCCTCATCTGCTGAACCATCCACCCATCAAATCCATACCTCTCCAGCAGAGAGAAGGATGTTGTGGGGGACTGTATCAAAGGCCTTACAGAAGTCCAGATAGATGACACCCGTATCTCTTCCTTTGTCCACTGATGTAGTCACTCCATCATAGAAGGCCACTAGGTTGGTCAGGCAGGACTTGCCTTTGGTGAAGTCATGCTGTCTGTCTTGAATCACCTCCCTGTGCCTTAGCATAGCTTCTAGGAGGATCTGTTCCATGATCTTCCCAGGCACAGAGGTGAGGGTGACAGGTCAGTAGTTCCCAGGGTCCTCCTTTCTACTCTTTTTAAAAATGGGTGCAATGTTTCCCTTTTTCCAGTCACCAGGGACTTCACCTGACTGCCATGACTTTTCAAATATCATGGAGAGTGGATTGGCGACTACATCAGCCAATTCCCTCAGGACTCTGGGATGCATCTTGTTAGGTCCCATAGACTTATGTATGTTCAGGTTCCTCAGGTGATCATGAACCTGATCTTCTCTTACAGTGGGAGGAACTTTGCTCCCCCAGTCCCCGTCTTGTGGTCCACCCACTCGAGAGATGTGGGAAAAGAGGTTGCAGTGAAGACTGAGGCAAAAAAGTTGCTGAGTACCTCAGCCTTCTCATCTGTTGGTACCAGTTTTCCAGTCATGTTCATCGGGGGGAACGCTTTCTTTGACCTTCCTTTTCTGGCTGACATACCTGTAGAAGCCCTTCTTATTATTCTTGGCATCCCTTGCCAAGTTCGGCTCCAGCTGCGCCTTGGCCTTCCTGACCCCATCCCTACACAACCAGGCAGCGTCCCTATACTCTTCCCAGGATATGTGGCATGGGGGGAGTGAGTGAGCGGC
>VZTQ01011574.1:0-14405 GCA_013400755.1 Pelecanoides urinatrix
GCGCCCTGCCCGCTCGCCCTCCCTGCCTGCCCCGCCTGCGCTAACTGCTGCGCAAACTGCAGCGCCACGCCATTCTGACGTGCCACGCCCTGTTTGCCCGCCCTGTTTGCCGCGCTCCGGGAGTGAGTTTTTAAGTCTTTCTGTGCCTAACTTTTATTTGATTTCTTTAGTATTGCTGCGTTCAGAGGGCATCAGATTTGTCAGGCTTTTAAAGAATCCTACTGTCTGTAACACAAGGTACCTGAATGTATTTAGAAATCTAACCCTTATTTGTTCCCATAACAGACCTTGTAGCTACGCACTACTTCTGACAATGTCCTGAGGTTCTAAAGTATCTGAGTAACTTGGCATTGTTTATGACCTTGTCTGTAGAATGGAGATAGAAATAAAGTTACAGACTATCTTGGGGTGCCAGAAAATGCTTGAGAAAAGACCAGAGAAGGTGCTCATGGCAATGCCTAGAGTAACTGGTATGAAGGGAAATGTGGTTTATCTCTGAACCTGCCAACGTGATATCCTGCAGTTGCCAGATGTGTACCTATAGTAAAACTACTCTGTGAACACAGATCTTTGTACTAGAAGTCACTTCACTGTTAAGCCAGATGCTACTTCCTCTGTAGTGCACACAGGGCTGCATAGCTACAAGTCTTCTCAGTTTAAATTGAAACCTCACTATTGCATGTGTATATATGTTAATATTTCATGGTAGAATTGCATGTTCCTTTAATTAGTGTCAAAAGCCTGAAAACAGTTTGAAATAGAAAACCACAGTAAATGACTGCTTTTCTCATGCATTATGTACTTGTTACACAGTAATAAAACACAACGGCTTCTGAATTGCACAGTTGGATAGAAGGTGAAATGTTAAAAAAAGAAACTTTTTGTGACAGCTCCTGTCTTCTTCCAAACTATTTCTAGCATTTCCATAATTATCTGTTTTGACAACCTCCTTGTCAAGGGAGGAAAAATGTACTTCAGTGAGTTGTAATAAACATAAGGTTTCAATGACTGTTTCTCCCCCCGCCCTGGAATAATTACATTGAAATTACATTCTGTTTGGTTGCTACAATGCATACCCACTTTTCCCATCTATTTGCTCGTAAGTATTATTTATTTGAGGTATGGTATGATCAAAACTAGCTTCAGTCATGGAGATTAGTTTACACAGAATTCACGTTCCTTTAACCAGAATGGGGTGCAGTTTAGAAAAATTCTTTGTTTGACACTGTTAGGATTGCATATTATAGTTTTCCTTCTATCTTCTTTCAGATGCTTCAAATGAGAAGTTTTAAAATGAGAACTCTGAATGGAGATTGTACATTTTTGCATAGAGAATAGGGCTTAGCAAATGAGTATTTTACTCCTGAAGCCACAAAAAGCTACAGAATGTGATTTACAGTTCTGGGAAATGCTATTAAAAAAGCACAGGGATAAACAGCTCTCTGAGCAAAATATTTTCCACCATTGTTGTCCAGGATCACAACCAGGATTGAAAATTCAGGACATATTCAAATGACTTGACTTGCACTAAATAGCATTTTCCATAGTAAATTGTGCATGATTCCAGAGAGGATTATTACTCGGTGTGAAAGGGCAGTAAAAGTTGACCATATAAAGAGCTGAGCTACAAAGGTCTAAATAGAAGGAAACGGTCAGAGAAGTCTCTCAAAAAAAAAAAAAAAAAGGAGCTTGAAGAAGCCATCATCTTTTAGAGTTTTTCCCTCTTATTCACTTCAACTTTCTCCTCATGTTTGAAACATAGGTGCTTGTCAACTTCCACAGAGAGTATCAAGGCACCAATTTGTGCCATTACTTCCAGTTTGCCTGTGCTGCAAATCCCAAGGCTGCAGGGGAGAGAGCTGCTGCCGCTCTGCTACTCCTCTTCATGTGGGAGAGAGTGCATGGAGCCTTGGCTCTGTCTCCTAATTCACTGTCAGGACAGCTGAACGGGGGTGGAGGGAGAAGTAACATGTACCAGGAAGAGGGCTGGTACAGATTACATCATATGTAGAGTAAGGGGAAAGCAAGGACCAAACTGGGACTGAGTCACAGCTACAGTTCCTTGTTTGCTCTGTGGGCATCAAGGCTGTGCATTGCTCTTTATTCAGGGCAGAGTGCAGTGGTGCCAGGCTAGTTTGTGATTTTTGCTACTTCTACACAGTTTCATCAGCTATCTTGAACGTATATGTAGTTCTGTACAAAAACCTCTGCAGTATAATTCAGGCACAAGCCCCTACTGACTCCATGTGTTGCCGACATGCTTTACATTCCAGTGTCTGTGCCTTTTCTCTTCCTTTTGCCTCTCATTACACGTTCTTACCAAATACATCTGTGCTACACTGTGGTGCCCTAGAGACTATGTCAGCTCATGCCAGAGATTCTGTAGCTCAGAAATAGCAATATAGTAATTTAGGAATTGCTTCTCTGTAGATTTGATTTAAACAAAAATTGCTGTGAGTTAGAATTAGTATTTAACTTATTTAGCTTTGTAGTAAATGTGGTATTAGCACTGCATTTAAAACTAAAATTAGGCTGTCATCAAAGCATATATTTGTACATATATTTGTAATCAATATATTGGTTTAACACTTACACATTAATTGTGGAGTGCTTTAAACCTTAATTGCAATTTTGTGCTGTTACTGATTGATTCCAAAGAATTAGTGCACCTCTCATTTACAAGATTAGGAACCCAAAATGCACAAACAACCTTCATCTAGAGTGAACTGTAACAGATCATCATGAGGAATCACCATTCCCTTACAATAGTATGGGAGTCAGTTTCCTGTTTCAAAAACCTGTGGACCAGTAGAGGTCTGTTTCTGTATCTGCTTATGTTTAAGGGTTTGTTTCAGGTTGCAAGCAAAATGTTGTTCTAAAACAGCAGCTATGTTAGTTTAGTAATTTGTTTGGATAATTTATCTGATTTATGTTCAAAGGCCAAAAAAGCTGTTCTACAAAGCCTAGACAATAAGAGGTGCCATAAATGGTGATGTATCCAACAAAGATCATTCAGATCAGTTTACTTTTGAATTGTGCAGGATGCATCCTTCTAAAAAATCACATTGAGTGCACAGAACACAGTCCATAATTTAAAATTGCAACTGATCAGAGATTTGCTCGAAAACTAAACCTGAATAAAGCAAATCTTATATTGATTTGANTGGGAAGTGGTGAATGAATTCCTTGCTTTGTTCTGCTTGCGTGCGCGGCTTTTGCTTTCCCTATTAAACTGTCTTTATCTCAACTCACGAGTTCTCTCACTTTTACCCTTCTGATTCTCTCCCCCATTCCACCTGGGGGGGAGTGAGTGAGCGGCTGCGTGGTGCTCAGCGGCCGGCTGGGGTTAAACCACGACAGATGTAATATCCTATTATTTCATCTTGCCTATTTAACTTGTTGAACTGGAAAATGGAGTTTAGTTAATCAGTTGGCAATATTAAAACCAGGTGAATTAGCTTAACTTGTAGCACTTTGCTGGACTTTTAGTTAGTTTGTCAGTCAAGAAAAAATTCTGACATGTTAAATTGACTTATAACAATCAACTTTTTTAATACTATTCCAAAACAGATTTTTTTCCTTTCCATTTGTCATTTTTTAAATTTTTGCTAACTTGTATATATGAATTTTTACCAGGCAGATTTCAAAGTTCGAGTTCATTCACGATTAAATATAAAATATTCAAACTAGACACCAAAATGCAAGTATTCTATGAATATGTAGTGTCTGTACAGTTCAAACAAAGAACATCTATCTGTCCAGATGTCTCTCAGTTCTGGCATCAAATAATAGCTAGCTAACCCTATTCAAATCAAGAGAAATCATAAGTATTTCAACATACGTAATTTAGATAACTTAGGAAGCTGGAATAGTTTCTAAGACAATGTTACTTATTATTAATTTTTAATTAATTTACTTATTTTTAATTTAACCAAAGTACAAAACCATCTAAAATGAAATGTGACATCTTGCTTAAAATTAATAATACATAAACCCCTTGTATTTATAGGTTTGGGTATAGTGTCTTTAGAAAATCATCTGGAAAGAAAAAAACCAAAACAAGTACCAGTCTGTTAAAATAACCTTTAAATAATCTGTCTTGGACATTGTTATATTGGTACTGTATGTCTAGGCACCTGCATCCCTAGAGCTACTTGTTCACAAGTTTGGGTTGCCTTTTGCCTTCAGGAGATTGAAAATGCTCCATGAGAGGCAAGTGGTGTTATAACAGATGGCGGGCTTGAGGACTGAGAAGGAAACAGTAAGGAAGTAATAGGAAAGGGAGGAGGAGTTCCTCAGATTGTGGGGTTCCGGAGGTGCTGCAGGATAGAAAGTGTTAAGTAAGGTATTTGCCTGTGGAGCAGACTGGCAAGAAGTGTTTGGCAAAGGTAGTCACTACTGAGCAAGATCCCAGCTGAAGGAATAAGCAATCTAGAGAAACTTCTTCTTTATTTATGACATTTTCCTACCAGGAGGAACTCATTTTATTTATTTTGTAAGGCTACTAGTTTATTCAGAAAAAGGAAAGCAGTGTCAATATGAGATCCTTTAGGAGTGAAATAACACTCCATTCCAAATCTTCAGTCTACAAAGCAGATCTTCCAGTACAGCACTGGAAGGCACTGAAAGTCCTTTGACTAGAGACAAACGTGTAGATTTTTCTCCTTCTGTGGAGTAGAGGTGAATACAGTTTGCAAGCAGCAGAGGATGCTTAGTGATACACCTCAGCTGCCAGAGTTAAGTGAGAGCTTTAAACAAAAATACAGTTTGCAAGAAAAGTGAAAATTTCATGCCAGTGGTGTGAAATACAGCCTGATCCCTTTTGCAGCAATGCACTTGGAAGACAGCAACATCTTTTGGGCTGTGTTTCCCCCATAAGAAGGCCGTCTTTCATTCTTTGTTCATGCAGCTGTTACCAATACTAAGATGTCAGAATCACAGAATCATCCAGCCACTAACCTAGCACTGCCAAGTCCACCACTAAACCATGTCCCTAAGTGCCACATCTACTCATCTTTTAAATACCTCCAGGGATGGTGACTCAACCACTTCCCTGAGCAGCCTGGTCCAATGTTGACAACCCTTTCGGGGAAGAAATTTTTCCTAATGTTCAATCTAAACCTCCCTGGCACAACTTGAGGCCATTTCCTCTTGTCTCATTCCTTGTTACTTGGGAGAAGAAACTGACACCCACCTCGCTACAACCTCCTTTCAGGTAGCTGTAGAGCGCGATGAGGTCTCCCCTCAGCCTCCTCTTCTCCAGGCTAAACAACCCCAGTTCCCTCAGCCACTCCTCATCAGACTTGTGCTCCAGGCCCTTCACCAGCTTCGTTGCCCTTCTCTGGACACGCTCCAGCACCTCAATGTCCTTCTTNGTACATGCTGTGTGATGGCATTCCAGATGATCTGCTCCGTAACCTTCCCCAGCACTGAGGTCAGACTGACAGGCCTGTAGTTCCCCAGATTCTCCTTCCGGCTCTTCTTGTACATGAGCATCACATTTGCTAACCTCCAGTCAATTGGGACCTCCCCGGTTAGCCAGGACTGCTGATAAAGGATTGAAAGTGGCTTGGTGAGCACTTCCACCAGCTCCCTCAGTACCCTTGGGTGGATCCTATCCGGCCCCATAGACTTGTGTGTGTCCAAGTGGCGTAGCAGGCCGCTAACCATTTCCCCTTGGATTTTGGGGGCTTCATCCTGCTCCCCGTCCCTGTCTTCCAGCTCAGGGGGCTGGGTGCCCTGAGAACAACTGGTCTTGCTATTAAAGACTGAGGCAAAGAAGGCATTAGGCACCTCAGCCTTTTCCTCATCCTTTGTCGCTATGTTTCCCCCCTGCATCCAACAAAGGATGGGGATTCTCCTTAGCCCTCCCTCTGTTGCTAATGTATTTGTAGCAAATTTTTCATTGTCTTTTAAAGCAGTAGCCACATTAAGTTCTAGTTGAGCTTTGGCCCTTCTAATTTTCTCCCTCTATAACCTCATGACATCTTTGCAGTCCTCCTGAGTGGCCTGCCCCTTCTTCCAAAGGTCATAAACTCTCCTTTTTTTTCCTGACTTCCAGCCAAAGCTCTCTGTTCAGCCAGGCTGGTCATCTTCCCCGCTGGCTCATCTTTCGGCACATGCGGACGGCCTGCTCCTGCGCCTTTCAGATTTTGTTCTTGAAGAATGTCCAGACTTCCTGGACTCCTTTGCTCTTCAGGACTCCCTCCCAAGGGACTCTGTCAACCAATCTCCTAAACAGGCCAAAGTCTGCCCTCCAGAAATCCAAGGTAGCAGTTCTGATGCACCACCCCCCCTGCCTTACTTCTCCAAGAGTCAAAAACTCTTATCATTTTGTGGTGGCTATGCCCAAGTTGGCCTCCAACTGTCACATCACCCACCAGTCCTTCTCTGTTCGCAAACAACAGGTCCAGCGGGGCACTTTCCCTCGTTGGCTCCCTCACCAGCTGTGTCAGGAAGGTATCTTCCACACACTCCAGGAACCTCCTAGACTGTTGCCTCTCCGCAGTACTGTATTTCCAGCAGACGTCTGTATCAAACAGTAAAGGGTTGGGTAGCAATGGAGCCTCAAAGTGAAATTGTAGCTGTTTGCAGGTGAGTTGGAAGAGCCTGTGGTACCACGCAGATTTACAGACTACTTGTCATGGGCAGAAAAGCCCAGCAGATGCCAGCTTCTCTACCACTGTTCAGCAGGTGATAGGAAGCCCTGTAGAACCAGGAGGGTGTCTGGGGAGGAACCTTTCTAATGCTCACTGTATTTAATTGCAGTGAGCCAGGCAGATAAACTGAAGCCAAATTTGGAAGGTTAGTTATAAAGACCCTGGACATTTCTAGTGTGTTTTAAGGATAATTCCTTCTGTAAATATGCATGCAATAGTTTCATTAAAATTTGCAATTTGAACCAAGTTGATTATCCTATTCAAACTTGGAACTACTTGGATCTTTTATTTAAATGCCTGTAATGGCAGGGAAACTTCAGTCTCATAACTGCTTCAAACCGCAGTGGCTATGGTAATTGAACCAATAGTATTTAGAAATACAATCACAATGTTTTTTAAAAAAAAAAGTATGTGTTCTAGTGAGGATTGAGAATGAAGTATTTGCTGGTGATAATATTAGAAACAGGAAGGACTCAATGCCTGTGAGAGAATTCCAGAGAACAAACTTGACAGTATCAAAGGATAAGATGATTATTCTAAGAAAACTCTTGTTTGATCCAATTTTTCTAACATGCCAATTGACAGAAGATTCCTGATTCACATTTTCTTCCTCTGAGCACAGGAACCCTGACTTCAGTGTACATGTTAGTGGCATGAATTCAATGCATAAAATGGATGTGCGCAGATATCTTGAACTTTAAAAATTTTTGTCCTGGTGTGGATTGTATAGAAGATTCTGAACAAGTCACTTAAGTATTTTTTTTTTCTGTGTTTGCTAATGAGGATCATTCTTCATGCTTTTTCAAGATAAACATGGTTATTTTACTTTATATATACTTTGGCCAGTGAAAGCTGATGAAAAGAGCCTTACTTAAGTCTGAAAACCAGGTGACAATTATACATCAACATTGAATATGGACTTGGAGCATTTGGAATTTAGTTACAGCTGCTATTACCTGACTAAGATAACTTTGTTAAAGTAATCACTGGAAAAGATTTGAAGTTAGTAAGTAGCTGTTCACAGTAAGTGAATTACATTTGTATTTTAATAAATCATTTCATGCTGTTTTAGCAGAGACTATGGTGGAGTCTTCAGATATCATAAAGGTATATGACATTGTTTCTTAGTAGAGGGGTAATCTAAGCACCATAGGAGTAATCCTCTTGAAATCAATAGAGTCACGGTAGATTTATACAGGCATGCGGTAAACAAGGATGGAATTGAGAGATGTTATAATAAGGTTTTGGTTTTGC
Organism: Pelecanoides urinatrix; assembly: GCA_013400755.1. NCBI lineage: Eukaryota > Metazoa > Chordata > Aves > Procellariiformes > Procellariidae > Pelecanoides > Pelecanoides urinatrix. The sequence continues at coordinate 7,914 of VZTQ01011574.1, forward strand.
TGTAGTGACTGTTGAAAATTTGACCTTGTTACGCTTGGCAATATTTTTTAGTATGGGAGAATTTTCTCCCTCCCCCCTACTTCAGTTCACAAAGTCGTTTATGTGTTGCATGTGTATTTTCATGCTATATAGGTATGTGAAGTGCTCTGTGCATCTGTGAATTTAAGTATAGAGGCAATTAAGGACTCAGAAAAAGGTGTTAGTTTTCATGATACCTCTAAGATAAGGTTTTCTTTAAATACTGCCTTTTTAAATGTTCTTAAATGTTCGCATACTTGCTATGTCAACTCTTAGCAATATCACATGTATTTTAATGCCATTCCTAAAATAATGTCATGGTCTTCTACTCAGAGAGAAATGTACTGGTCTAGTTTCTCCTTAGCTCTTCTGTATACTTGTAAGCCAGAGAAAGCTTTTCAGCCTTTTTCTTCCTGTGTCCCAGTCTAAATGTGGATATTAGCAGTTTCCTCGTTACATGGTGTTGATTACAGTTAAGTTGTATTTGAGTTCGAAATATTATAAAAATTTGTATCACCTTTCTGGTTTTGTTTCTAATATTCTTCACTATCTGCTCTAATAAAAGCACAGAGAAGTCTTGTTAGCAGAATTTGCAAATCACCCTTCTAATAGCAGACATATGCTAACAGATAAAAAACAAACCAGTATTTTTCAAGGCTTTTTTCTTTGTGATTACTTTGGGAGTTCTTTGTGTTTTCCTCTGAACAGTATGGCAGTCTACTAACAGCTGTTTTTCTATATACCTGTGGGCAAGCCAGTAATTGCACTTGCTTCAACTAATAGCCTCAGCATTTCTCAGCATTTCTCAGTGGAAGCAGCCAAGTCCCAGCTCAAGTCATCTTTATTAGTGAATTTCCAGCTTTAACCTGTACCCAATGATGTTTCAGTGCAGAGCTTCATGAAGTTGAATCAGCAGGTTGTACGAGCCTTCTCTGACTACATGTCCTGGGTGGGTTTTTTGGCCTTGCAGTAGGATCACGCATCAGGCAGTTGCTTCAGTTTATCAGGGGTGGAGGCAAACCTCTAAAACTAGATCACTTTTATTTGAATTTTTTACCTGTGCAAAGGCAGTAGGTATGATTTTATACCCTTTATGAATGCAGCACATTTATTTTAGCTAACACACCTGGTGGATACCTTGAGTTAACATACAGCTCGCCTAAGCAGTGTTGTGCTTAGTGTCCTCATCAAAATACCCAGTTCACCCTTGCTGGCAGGCAGTCATCAGCTGAGGATGTGTTGGCCTCCCTTGCTTCTTGAACCATGCTGGTCCTTGGCCTTACTGAGTTGCTTCAGAGCCGCTGGGGCAGGGTTTCCCTCAGTGGTTTTTATGCTTTTTTTTTTCTGCTGGTGTTTTTTCTCCTGAGTTGCTAGTACCATCTCAGTAGTTTCAGTTCTGTCCTAGCTTTATTTTAGTTTTTTTTATTATTATTTTATTTATTTATTAATCTTGGATGGCTTCGGCTTATGTACTAGCAGAGTCAAGGCTGCACATCTGTTTCTTCCGAAACTGCACCCTGGGGCACAGATAGCTAAAGGCATAGGCATAGTGAGTTACTGGAAGAAGTGCAAGTGATAAATAGCTATATAGCAGCAAGTCCTACATAGAAAACAATGTAAAAGGTAGCCTTGTTTTTAATGCATTTTCACATTTGTTCATGACAGCTATTCAATTTCTTTTCCTTTTTGATCCAGTAGAATAGTGAAACTGGGACACCACAGTGCAGTTTTGCTTCAACAACATGATCAAAATATTAAGAACATTTTAAACTGGGGCTGAAATTGCAATTGTAGAAAAACAGTTAATTTTGCCACATTTTATTTTATCTATGTACCTGAAAATTTGGATTATAAAATTAAGAAAAACAATGACTGCTTAAAATGTTTTATTCCAACATTGTGTATTGCATTTACTTCTGATTTATATACTTACCTTTCTGCTGTGTTCTTAGGAGATTCTCAAGAATGAAAACTATAGAGAAGAAATGAAACAGAAAATCAAAGATATATCGGAAAAGGATAAGCTGCTCCAGGCCAAGGAATACAAGGAGGGACTTGTTGCTGAACCAGTTCATACTCATGTTAAAGGCCACGCATCAGCCCCTTACTATGGAAAGAAAGAGCCTTTGCAAGATCCAACAAGCACTGCAAGTACCTTTCAGCCAGGCTCCTGGATGCCACCAGGCAGCGGCAGTAGTCACAAGAAATAAACAATTGTCATGTACAGATATCGCTAATAGATAAATATTTTAACAGACAACATAAACAGCTGTTATATATGAGTGTGCAATAAAGTAGTATTAAAGCAGTTACATTTATTTTTGCAGAACTGTTCAAATAGACTTAATCATGACAAACTACTGTAAAATGTTTGGGTTTAGTGAAAAACAGGATGTGTTACTAGGTAAGTTTGTTTTCGACAGTTGCTGTTCATAAGTTACTAGTGAAATCATAGGTAGAAGGTTTTCCAGCTAACTTACGTTTTAAGTAATTCTAAATTGTTTTTTCCTTGAAGACTCATGTATTTTTAAAATTGTTTTTGTTGTAATAAATTTTAGTTGATCAGTACACTTAAATTTTCCCAAACCTAGGTGTCAGTTCAAGATAGTTCTTCAGAATGCTTGTTAATTCCCTTGGCACTGCCAGTGTGCTTTCCTCTGGCAAGTGGATGGAAAAGTTGATTTCATTAACAGGAATCACTATGACACTACACTGATTATGCACTGTATTAATCTTAAAGATATTCTTGTAACAAATTTAAGAAAACAATCAACGTATTTGGATAATGTTTGCTTTGCAGCCAGCAGTAAGCACAGGATGAAATCAGGCTGAGTTAAACTATGTACTATAATAAAGATTAGAAGCACTTGGTAAAGCTGCTACAGGGTTTGGGACAAGGGACTGTCATTAATATTGGAAAAAAAAAATTGTTTTTTATTTCTGGTGTATGCAGGGACTTCCCTAAATTATTAGATCTATTCAGCCATAGTTTAGATACATAAAATTTGCAGATTATTTGCTTAGTGATGATGTTTGAGAGGTTCAAGTCAAAATAAAGACCATACAATTTTTTGGAAAAAGTATCAAATTTATTTATGCAGTGCATCCTTCATCAGTTCTCCTCCATGTGTTTTAAGCTATGTAGGTATCAAAGGTGAAATACATACACATTTGACAACACTTGACACAAACGAGTGGAGACTTAAGCCCATGTATTTATAAAATGCCAAAATGTCACTCTAATAATGCTTGCTTTGACCAACAAAATTTAAAGACGATCAACAATACTTCACACTTACTTTCAAGTCATTTCCATTAAGACTCCCCACTTCTAATCCCCCTTCGTGTCACCCAGCTCTATAGGTCTCCTCATTTGAACAACGGTATTATTTTAAGGTTTTATTTTTAAATATAATGAAGAACTACTTGCTAGAAAGCACAACTCTGTGCTGCTGTTTAGAAATATGCTAAGTCTAAAAACCCAATGACTGCCACAAGCTCTTTAGAAACTAGACTATTAATAAAAATTAGGCTTTGAAAAATGAATCAATTGTTAGAAAAACATGAATTGGAACTAAGGTTAAGTAATTTTGGCATATTTACAACACAACCCCCACTTGGACTTTTTCCAGTATGCCAGCATTTTGCAACCTGGAAGGCAGCAGTTTCAAGGGCCATGAGAACAGAGATCCCAAAGATCAGAAGGTCCTAAATCAGAAGTAGCCAGAAGGCTAGCAAGTAGGAAGCACTACTGTCACCAGCGTGCGCATCCTCCTCCTGTACTCTCCCACAGCCACCTGCTATAGGTGACGAGGACAGAGGACACTAGGCCACCTGGGCCTTTGGCCTCACCCCATTTATGGCTATTCTTTGAGGCATACGAAGTTTCTGAAGGCAGAAAACACATTAGTTATAGGTGGACTGAGTTCAGGAGACTGTTAGGGAAAGCCAAACAACACAGTAGCGTCTTTTGTAGAACACGAGTGGTTTAAGACAAATGAAGGTCATAAGAACAAGCAATCAGCTTCCTAGAGTTTGGGCTGAATTTAAAGACTCTTGGCTGGTAGTGCAGGAAACAGGAAAAGTTAAGTTAGGTTCTTTTTGCAGACAAGCCCCACCACCAAAGATGCTACAGCAGACCCTGCAGGCACACAGCTGAAAGAACTGCAGGGCCATATGCAATGTCCTTAAAGGAAATCAGTAAGGTATGCTACCTAACTCTGAAGCTGGTTTATCTCTACAGCTCTGCTGAAGGTATACCAAAACTTGCCTTTCTGCAATCCAGTTTACCATTCACATTTTCCCCATAATCTGACAATCTTAAGACACTTGTTAAGTCACAGCTCAGCTAAGGAAAAGAACTAATCTACCTCCAGAGCCACCCAACAGATTTAATTTTTTAATTTAACATGCAAGTTTAGAAAAACAACCTGCACTAGAACACAAGTAGTAGATTTAATGACTGTAACAAGTGTCACTTGGGCAAACTTTAACACGAATCACCTCAGCAGGAAAAATACATTGAAAAGATCAAATGTCATACTTCAAGAAATAACAGGATCAAGTATCAAAGGACAGTTACAACACAAAATGTACAAGTGTTTCACTAAAGAAGTGGATTCTTTGCACAAGGAAGGCCTTTTTCCCCCCCCATTTATTCCTTCTTTGTTCGTTTGGCTTTTGCAATATTTTCTTGGCGTTTCTGTTTCTTCTTTTGCTCTCGCTCCCTGGCTTCAATCATTTTTGCAAGCTTCCATGAAAGCGCTGCACTAATTATGAACAAAGGTGTAAGGGCCAAGATCACTGTTGTAAGAAAGCCGTATGGGTCCTTTGCAGCCCACTCCACGATGTATTCAGCCCAAGTCTTAATAGCAAACATTTTTTCTGTTTTTCTGTTGGGAAAACCCTATGGAATAATAAAAAAAAAAATTCTGAGTATTCAGAAAAATAAAAACATATACACAGCAAAAACCATTTTAATAATGAAAGATGACGACTAATACTAAAGAGCAAGCTCATTTTTGCTAGAAGTTAAAACTAGTGCATAGTATGTGAAAGTAGTACAATACAAACGAAGCATTGACCCTACCTTAAAGTACAGCGTTTATAAAATAATTAGGCATTTCATCCAACAGAGCTTCAGATACAACCAAGAAAAAATTGCTACGTGGAAAAAAAGTGGTGTCTGTGCTTCCTTGGAAGAGAAGGAAAGAGAGTCCGGTTGGTTTATCTTTCTACAGGTTTCACTAGGGAGGCGAGGGTGCAGGGGCAGTGCATTAAGTAGCAAACCAGCCACAGTCGGCAAGTCAAAGCCAAGGGCGGCAGTGCGCTGTGCCGGCAGCGAGCACCCCGCTGCCCCGTGCCTCAGCCGCCACACCGCGCAGGCGGGCTCGGGCCGCAGCCCCGCGGAGGAGCGGGGGCCAGGCAGCCGAGCCGCCACCCGGCCGCCTCCTGGCGGCCCCCTCCCNGGCGCCCGCCCCGCCCATGCCGGCCGGGAGGAAACAGACTCCACCCGCCGCAGCTGGCTAGAACGGCCCCGCCGGGCGCCCACCCCGCCTCCTTGGCGGCCGCCCGCCGGACGTCACTCCGGGGGCGGAGCAGCGCCACGCACATACGCACCGACGTGAGCCTGGGCCGAGCGGCCACGCCCTGCCACGCCCCCGGTGGTGGCCCCCTCCCGTCGCCGCCCGGCCGGGGCGGTGCTTCCGCCCGAGAGCCCTGCTGCCGCCTGCATCCCACCGGTCCCCCAGCGCTGCCGCGGCGCCGAGGCCTCTGTTCCTCGTTTGGAAAAGGCTGCAGCTGGGGAAAAAGATTTTCCAAGGAATCTGGGCGGATTTTTCACAATAACCCCGCTGGGGCTGGCGCCAGAACGCAGCTCGTACCCGGTGGCCGTCTGGCAGGGATCGGTGACCCACCCAGGCCGGGGAACGTTTGGGAACTGGTGCCCTGCGTGCACCGTGGTGTCACTGGTCGGTACTGTCTCCACTTTCTCTCCCATTATAGTGCTACTCCAATGCGTGGTACGACCCGGAGGCAGACCGCAAGTCACTTTTGCCAGTAGCTTGGCAAGGTACCGCCTGTATCTCCTGCACCTTGTGGGAAATCCTGACCCTCTCTGTCGGTTTTCAGTGACTAGCTGCAGTGCGCCATGAAGTCCCCAGAGGGGAAAGTGCTATGCGATAGCTGCTTGCTGCTATCAGAGCTGCGGTTGTTGCCCTGCTCCCTGTTGAACTGACCTCAGCAAAAGTACTTAGCTGATCTCAGTATAATCTGACTGTTAAAGCCTTTAATAGTCTCATACTGAAAATTCAGGGTTTGAAGTTTTGCTTTACGTGTGTTGCACCAAGCCTTCCCTTCTCCCTTTGTACACACATATGTGCATCTGTACACTGATGTGAATAAAAACTTCATTATGCTTCCAAAGCACAGTTAAGCATAGATTAGGGTATTAGCTTAGTACATGAGAAGATCTTG
>VZTQ01011575.1:0-66233 GCA_013400755.1 Pelecanoides urinatrix
TATGATTCTACGATTCTAAGATATCCAAGGCTGAGCAGGAGTGCCATAGAATGGGTACGAGCCCACAAAGCCCAGCTTTGAGCAGGGAATAACCCTGTTCCCTCTGTCTTCCAAAGGTTCTTACGTCTGTGCCAAGTCTCCTTTTCCCCCGTATTCACACCCGCAAGAAAGCAGCCTTGCTTGGTTACGTGTCGCATGTTATTCACCCTCATCACTGTTATGCTACTGTGCAGAAAACCTCAGTGGACAGCCACAAGGACAAGATTACCATTTAACCCTGGAAGGAGTTTGCTCCTCCGTAAGCAGAATGTCAGCATTGCTCAGCAGAAGAAGAAAGCAAATACAAATAACACAGTTCAAACTATTTCTATTTCTATTTCTCCTCTGGTAGCAGGAAGGAGACGGCTTGTTGTGTCAAATTTGGCAAAGGAGAGAGCTGAAAAGTTGAGTCCTGACAGCAGCTCTGAAGAGAGCTGAGATACCCCATTAATACCGATTCAGACACCTGTTTCTCCTAGGATATGGAGAGACCACCAAGCCACCCACACCCCAACACTGCCTCACGCATTAAGCAATGCAAGGTTGTCCTATTAAACTGAGACAGGGTCACTTAAGACAGTGACAAGGAAGCGTCTTCCAGAGTCCATTTGTGAACTCTTCAAATCATGACATACCTGTCCAAGTAGTTGACAATGTTGGGGTTTTTGTTTTCCCTCATCACAAGGATTTCATTAATAATCAGTTCTTTTTTCGGCTGCTGCTGCAAATTCATCTGTTTGATTGCAACCTGCAGTGAAGAAAGACCAAGTAAAGCATTAATACAGGAGTCCCCCAGAAACCTGCCAGTACCATTGTCGATTATTTCAGTCCCACGTTCATGTGAAGCAGGAAAACACTTTTTCATTACGGGTTGCTCAGCCGTTTGGGAACCCTGCGAGTTCCTGCAGCCAGTCCATTTCCACACATGCCGGAGGATACTTAATGCCAAAAGGGACAAGGGGAATTACTATTTTCACACTGGACCTTTATGTCACAATTGGATAGCCATCTCCTTCTACAGCTTCTTGGTAACAAGGAAGAGATCCCCTGACATATGGGGGATGGACTGATATGTCAAAAACTTTTTATTTCTTAAAGGATTCTTACTAATTTTATTTTGGATTGGATATTTCTGGAAGCTTTTGGTGTTTTTTTTCGGCTCCCGTGCAAACTTCTGATTCTAGAAATCTACAGCAGGGCGGCCATGCGTGGAGGGGGTAAATAACGTAGCCTAAGCTTACGAAGTGGTAATTCTGTTTCTTTCTGTCACAGCAAGACCTGGGGGAAGGAAGCGCCAGTGTTTAGATAATAGGCTGAAAATAAGTGAATTGGATTCAGCTTTATCCACAGTCATAACTGAAGGGCAATAGGGATGGATTTGTCAGTTGTAACCCTTCAGCTTAGTAGCTTTCTGCCTGCTTCAGGATAACTATCCTGCACGTATATATGCAGAAAGCAGGAGGTACAACATGTTTTTAACTCTTACGTTCAACTCTCCACACTACCAGTACTTCGTGAGAGCACCTGGCCCTCAGACAAGCCTTCAAATCAGTAAGACTACTCAGCACAGCAGGAAGCAGAAACACTTCCATAGACGTTACAACCCAACTATTTGTATTGTATTTAGTACGATATTTAGGCAAAGGGAATGAAATGTAATTACGCCTTTACAAAACTGCTACTTGCAGAGAAAGAGGCCTAGGCGAATGGAGGGGAGCCAGTAACTCCAGCTCACAAAAGCGAAGATTAAAAAAAACAAGACACAGAGTGCCAACATAGACGGATACAATTAGCATTTTGATAGTATGGCAGGGGAGACTATAGAAAAATCCCAACACATGAGAAGGCAAGAACAGACAGACACCATGCTGTTTTTCCATAGTGTTTACAAGGGCTGCCAAACAGTAGTTAAAGAAGATAAAACCAAAAACCCCATGCTGCTCTTCGCGCAAGACCAGAGAGGAGAATGAAAGATGAAGAACAGAGGTAAGGCATTTGATGCAGATAAAGAAATCCCACACCAATACTGAGGGAGTTTCAGAGAGGCCCCTGTACTTCCTCACTCCTGTTCAGAGGCAGACCCATGGTCCAAGTGCATACGGCGGCTTTTTCCTTATCTAAGACTGTCCCGTGCATTAGGATACAAATAAACAGCTGTAGTTATACTAGATAGCCATCATCAGTGAAAATCTTCAGTATTCTTAACCCTGGGAGCTGCCCGAGGCTCCTTTACAGTGCAAAATAAAGGAGTTTCCTTCCAGCACTTCCAAAATGTGTTGCCGTTCACTTAGCTCCTGAGCTCGAAGGATTGATAGCAGCGCGCTTCACAGAAAGGAACAGGTCAGCAGCATGCCAAGGTTACAGCAATCCCAAATGCAAATTTAAAAATCCAGGGCCCGATCACACTAGCATAATAGGAATGATTTAAAAGTCTGTTGTAATATAAGGGTTCAAATATTCACCTGGGAGTCACCGAAGGGGTTCAGAAAGAAAGCAGAAAACCATCAAAGGATTTCCTCCTCCTATAAAATTTCTCATTGCTTCAAAATAAATGCAATGCCCCTTCCTCAGAGGCTGCAATTAAACTGTATTGGAACTGGAAAAGGGGGTGAAGGAGTTTCAGCAAAAAGCAGTTATGGAATTTACTGGTGGATAACCCTGACATTGTACAAATGCAAAGTAGACACACATTGCTGCAGACTTCCATAAATATATTTGGAATAATGCATACACTTTCCTCTTTAAAAATCCTCCATCTAGCAATAATGGTTTCCACAGATGCTGCATATCTGTCACTACTGTTTTATTATGCATGCATGCAACACGCAGGGCACTTTTCAAAATTCAGAAGGGGGAAAAAAAAGAAAAAAACCAGACAGACATTCCTTGTCTCTCAATTCAAGGGCAGAAAGCAAGTGGGCAAAGGGTGGGAGAGGAACTATTTCTATGCAAGTCAACTAGTATAAGCGTAGGAAGCAAAGGAGCAGAGGGCATAAAAAAGAGTTTAAATGGGAACAGGCAGGAAACTTGGGAATGAAGAGAGAAACTTCTACTGAGGAACTATCCAGTCTGAACATTTGCTTCCAGCCTTTGTGGTCATAGAAGATTCTTTACGAATATGAAATGATTCATGAATCAAAACTTGGGAAATCATTTTTTCCAGTTCTCTGCTCAGACCACTTGACCATGCCTCATTAGTAAGGCAATAAATACCTCATTAAAAATAAGATGTCACAATCCCCTGAAAGACCGTCTTTATTTTCTAGCATCAATTTGAACCTGTAGGACACAATCCAAAATCCACTGCTGTGGTATTCTGGCAGCACTTACCTCCTGGCCTGTAGCTACATCCATCGCTGTGTAAACTGTACCTGAGGCTCTAAACAAAAGAGAGAAAAGAAAAAAACCACTTATTAGTGCCTGATGGCAAGACTGAGAACTTAACACATGCCCCTTCCCACGTGTCTCTTTGAAGCACTCTCAAGTCCCATTCCTTTTCATGCAATAATTCCAGTGGTAAATAACATCTGAAATATTTCTGAGCCGCGACTGCTGTTGGAGCAGAAGCCAGAGAATTGATGGGAACAAAGCTCCTAATACAGGACACTGTAGTCACCCAAACCCTTGCTGCTAAACCAGCAATGTAGGACCATGAGCTGATCCCATCTGAACTGGCATGACTGCGCTGCCCTGGCGTGCAGACTGCCCACCATGATCGCAAAGCAGATGGGATCAGCTGAAGTAAACAAACGTGGCATTTGTGGTGAGGGAAACGGCAGTTTGAGCCTCAGCACAGGGAGATCTCTCAGTGATTTGCACTGACTTGCCTCACTATAGCCTCTCCCCCAGCCTGTTTTCCCCACCTTGCTAAGACGGGCACAACACCCGCATCGAGGAGAGTTAATTCAAAAGCAAATCTGTAACGTTAAGACTGTCTTGCATGCTGAAAATAAGCAGTTCCTTTCCTGCTTGCAGCTATATTTAGCAACCTGATCATCTAATGACATGTTTTCTTACATTAAAACACAATCGCACAAAAATCCCAGTCCCTGTGACTCAAGACTTTGCCAGGAGAGGAAGAAGAGCTGGAGGGGTGTGGAACCCACCAAAACAACCAAACACAAACGAACAAACAAACAAACAAAAAAAACGAAAGAAAAAGAAAGTGAAAAAACAACCCAACAAAATAAACTCTCCAAAGCATCACCAACAGTTTTTCCAAAACAAAAACTTAGCTTGGTTTCAGTGCTTCCTTCTTAGCATAAGGAAAGGTGTAGGACGAAGAAGGAGCGTATACTAACCCTTGTCCAATCTTCTCAAAACACGTGTACTTCTTTTTTGGATCGCCCACACTCACAATACTTCCTACAAAAAAAACAAAACAAAACAAAACAAAAGAAATAAAAAACAAACCAAGAGGATTTTATAAGTACTTTTTCGTACAGCTATAAGAACCAACTGTACTTTAAGAGCAGCCCTATGGCCACAGCAGGCTCCGCCGAGCCTTGTGAACCGCTTGCCAGAAATCGAGGGCACACGAACACCAAGGAAGTCCTCGGTTATCTACCAGCTGCGGCATTCCCCTCTCACAGGTATTGCCCCTCAGAAATGGTGGAACACAGACACGAAGCACATTTAATCTTCACTAGCAGCTGGTGACTGCACACTGCTGGGCCCGGGGTGGGTACACACAGACCTCACACATGTAAATACAATTTTTTGCTGGAAACCTGCAACTTAAAGTCACCCCCAGCTTCAACACACTGGATGATTTAAGATGTTCCTGCACTGCAACGTCCTCTGAATTTGGAGGCCAGGGCCTCATTCATCTTAGAGCCAACAGTCTGTTGCAAATCTAGCCAAAGATTTCCCTACACCATGACAATTTCTGGCAGAACAAAAGTTTCCGTAGCGGCAGGACCACAGCTGTAACTGACCTAACGGCTGGGTTGCACGACCCGGGGGGAAGCTGCAGAGACCCTTCAGAGCCAAATCCCCCCTGGCCTGGGCAACGCTCAGCTGCTTTTCTGGGAACCCAACAGTCAGCGCAGGGTTTAGAGGCAGTTGCCACGTGACTGCAGCATTGCTCTGGTTTTGGAGAGCAACCCGAGGCAATCTCAGCTCATTCTCCCCTAATCATAGAATCATAGAATGAATCATAGAATCACTAAGGTTGGAAAAGACCTCTAAGGTCATCGAGTCCAACCGTCAACCCACCCCCCCCATGCCCACTAAACCATGTCCCTAAGCACCTCATCTACACGTCTTTTAAATCCCTCCAGGGATGGGGACTCCACCACTGCGCTGGGCAGCCTGTGCCAAGGCCTGACCACTCTTATGTGTGACTGATGTGCCTGGCCACACTTAATGCGGCTGTTCAGCCAGAAGAAAGCGTGTTACTGCATCCCTCAGAGGGAAAACCATTTTGCCTGGTGTTCTACAACACGGGGCGGTGAGAGGCTGCTCAGGCTCAAGGTGGATTTGGTGAGGAGGAGGAACACGATGTTTTCTGTAGGAGGGGAGCTCGCTCGCAGCACGAGGGCAGGGGGTTGGCAGGCTGCACAGGTGCGCTGGAGTCCTGCGAATTGTATGGCGGGTTGCAAGGAGTAAACCGGAGAAGCTGACAAAAGCAGCATCGCTGAAACTCAACGCTCCCTGCAAACATTAAGCGATATTCGTAACACCCCTACGGCAGGCAGGAATCGCACCCTTTTTAGGCTGGAGAAATCAGAGCCAGCAGTTCCTAGAGCTCAGCTGGGAGCAAGTCCCCTCTCGAACAGCGCCGGGGTGGCTAATAGGATCAAGGGATGCAGAGCTGCATCTGAGTTGGTGTTTGCAAGTCACTCAAGCTGCCAACATATGGTGCTGCTTTCACAGGGGTCGAGGGCTGAGCCTAAACAGATGTAGACTGGCAAAGAAACTGCTCACGGTCATTAGGCCAAGAAATCCAGTAGCAAGCAGGGTAAGAGCTGGCTATTTTCAGACACCGCTGGAAAGCGGCCAAGCTCACGGGGTTTAGGGCAGACAGCGGTAAAGGAAGGGAATATGGTCCATGTTTGGAGAAGGGCAGGAAGAGAAATCTGACTATGTAAACCCCACTGTACAAATACAGAAGCAATGCTGTCGGCATTGCTGAGGACATGCATTTCTGAACACGTTCGTAAACTTTCCCCCAAAGCCTAACACGGGCTACGAGTTCAGACTGCGAGACAGGCAGGTGCTTCCCCACGGCAGTGACAGGACAGTGCTGCAGTGGCAAGAGGCAGGCGCCAATCTTGTCCTGTTTAATGCTCTCATCTGTAAAATGGGGTAATGTTTCCTACCTCCCAAAAAGTCAGGCAAGGATTCATTACTGTTTGCACCAATGCTGTGTTAATGCTAAGAGGTGGAGGTTTATCAGCTTCCTTCTAACCTTTGCACATCTTCAGTATGTGTAAATATATATATGCTTTAAGATTTTAGTCATTTTATTCACATGTCAAACCAAAACATGAAAGGGTTACATGTCTTTGCACAACTCCACTGCCCTCAGTGGAAAAAACATCAGTTTACAACAGGATTAAACTTCATTGCATTATTTCTGACTAGCCCACATCTAGAACCTGACACCTAACAGCAGCCACTGAACTTCACACGCCTGGATATTTATAACGAAACCCCTCAATGCTAAAGAATCAGTTCAGCACTGAACACCATTTGCTGGAGCAAGCAAGGTGTCAGAAGGCGCATCTGCCAGCCGACGCTCTTAAGAGTGTCACTTCCATTTCTCTTCATCACAAAAGTGAGTGTATTTGTATTAGAATAGAACCTTTTTCCTGCCACAGTCCCTGCTGGCCCTACCTGGTCACAAAAATGACTTGAATCCTTAATGATACAAAGGTCCTGCTCATTAAGTGAGTGAAGTTGTTGTTTTGCAACAATGGGTATGAGTTTTCCAATAATAAGCAGTTCCAGTTAACATGCCATCAATTCATTTTAGGCTTTATTCAGAGGAATGAGGTACCCAGATAATTTTTTTTTCTTTTTTTCAAGTTATATCCTCAGATTAGGTTTTCTTTCATCTAGCTACTAGGTTTTGCTTCATAAAATACTGATCTTCAGGGGTATACCCTCAACCGAGGAGACCAGCCTGACCGTAGGGGGGCTAACACAATTTATATCAACTGACAAGCAAGGCATGTATGTAATTAATACAGGATTAGTAGTTCAAAGAATGAGAAATGCTCTACCCTAATAAAAACTGGCCCAGGCTGAGGATAACAATCAGTTACGCAGAAGAGCTGGTTCAGCTGTTGGATATGCCACAGCATAACCCAAAAATACCAGGCAGCAGGGAGCACTTTAGAAGACCCATGAACTGAAGGTAGGGACTGTTAAAGACACTAGGACACAACAGAGACACGCTTCTCAGAAACAACTACGAATTTGGGTACCCACACAATGTCAGGGCACTTAAAAATGACCAAGTCACTTTACATCATGGTATCGTGGAAAGTGAACTTGGGGATGCATTAATTTTCCCTCCATCTTTTAGACACAGTAGGAAGCTCTACTCGCTTTCCATCTAACATTTCAATATAATCATCCACGCTCCAGAGCTACAGAATATCAAGATGTGGAACAATCTCAGACTTCACAGTTAAGTAGATGTTACTTACTCAGCGCTTGTTTTGCAGAGCCTGAGGATCTGTAACTCCTCAGGGACTTCAGTCAGCATCACAGGTGCTCAGCTCACATTTATGCCGCCCCCTTACATCTGCCCCCAATTTTGGCACACAGTCACAATGCAGTGTCTTTAATAAGGGATCTCAAAATGGGAATGCCAAAACATTTCAGCTTATTAAGATTTTGAGAAACCAACACAGCAGGACCTGGAATTTACTTTTCTTTGGGGAAAAAAAAAAAAAAAAAAAGGACATACATAATTTTTCCAAGATCTCTTCATCTGACATTTTTGGCTTTTTCTTTTGTTTCTCCGTGTTCCTGACTAGCATGTCAGGTGCTGTTGTGCTGTTTTCCGAGGGAGAAGAAATAGGAGAGGTCGCCACATCTCTGGTAGGAGGAGGAAGGGGGTCTATCACAGAGCGGGTATATATCTAATTTTGTTGAGAAAAATATAAACATTAATACAAATCAGATGAACACTTAAACGCTTCTATTCACCTTGTTACTGTTCTCATTGTTGTCAGGTATGCATTTCTACAGCTACTTTGTTAACAGCTAACGTCACCAAGCAAGGACTCTCTTGTCCCCCCCCAACCAGGCAGGTGATCATACAAAGGTGCTCTGCCAGAAGGAACGGCTCCCGCCTCCTCCCTGCTGCTCCCCAGAAGGGCTCGGCACCACCCCACGCTGCGTGGATGAGGAGCCACAGTCAAGACCCAACCGTGCCTGCGGCGGCAGGGACTGAAGGAAGTATTTCTGCTCACAGATTTTGTGTGTTCAGGTCGTGGAGCTATCACAGGGGGTGGAGCTGCATCATCTTCATCATCTTCGTCTTCAGACACTGAGGGCACTGCAGGAGTCTCAGAGACAGCCTTCACATTCTGTGTGTGGTTACAGAAATAGCAAAAATACAAACCCAATCGCTTATTAGAAGCAAAATCACAAACATTGGATGAAGCTCCTAACAGAGACTGCATTGAAGCAAGTGCAGAAAAATAATAATCGGAACAGACTAGCCAGTGACAACATCTGAAAAATTCGAACCCCAAAGATCCAGAGCCTTTGTGGGAAATGGAGGGGCAGTCCAGCACTGCCCGACCCAACTGTTCAGACAGAGCTTGTCGTCTGCCTGTGTGATGGCAATCCCCTTCCCAAGGACCTGAGACCCACCTGGGCTCGCTCTCTGCCTTCCCAACACCCACACGGCAGAGCCAGCAATTCTGGGAACAACATCTGGGTTTGGAAGTATCTGTTCCTATTCATGTTGCCTCTTTTGTTTTGCTGCTTGCTTCGGAGATTTTAATTTGCATCAAAATCAATGTTTTCTCTAAAAGTTGGGAGGTCAAGTTAACATCAGCTTTGGTATTGTAACTGAGAACTAAGTAATGAGAGTTTTTGGAAGCAGAAGCTGGTACAATCTTTTCAAATCCCTTTTAAAATTGTTTTCTAAAAGACAATTTTATGAAAAATAGGAACAATAACTTAAAAAAAATGTTTTATAAGTGGTTAAAAAATTATCTGGAATTTTTCGCAATACTTTGATTAGAAATGAAAGTCACTTTTAACCTTTTAAATTTGAAACTGGATTTGAAGTTCATGGCACCCTTTGCACTACAAATATTTCAAAATAAACTTGGCAAGATCCTCAACCCACTAGACCAGTTCTGCTTGTGCATTATCAGTTCCCTAAGAGTGGCAGGGGAAAAAGTATTAAAATAAAATACTCTCTGAAAGAGGGGGAAAACAACGTAGTATTTCACTGAACCTAAAATACTTGGAGTCACCTGCATCCTGACATATAATCATTGAAGTGCACTGACATAACACAAAAGCTTAGCCTGTTAAAAGCAACAAGAAAAAACACCTATGTACTGGGAATTTCCTGAATAACCCCAAAATTAAAGGTTACTCAGTGTCTTCCAAAAACATTAGGCTATCTCAGTAGACTGGTAACTGCTGCTTTTTTCAGGATTTACTTTAATATCCAACAGCCTCAGATATTCTAAACTCCTGAGGATTGACATACAATGACATGTAATAATGAACAATGGCAGAAACGTTCTCTTCTTCTGTTCACAGAGAGTCCTAAACGGTCAGAGCTGAATACGCTGCCTCCGGAAGGGAGCAGAACAAGCCAACTCTAGACAATGGCACGGCAGTGAGAAAACAAGAGATGAGGGAATTGTGGGTTTTTATGAAACATCTTAAATCAAAAGTTTTGTTTCTTCCATCTCACACACACATACAGAAATGTATCGTGTCTCCTAACAAAGCAAACAGGAGCGGTGCCTGCCCTGGTAAGGACAGGAGTAAAGGTCAAGCAGAGAGGAGGAGAACCTTATATTTCCTTTTCTGCTGGAGATTACTTTGGTTAATCAACACTAATCAACATTAGTTTTGGTCAATCAGACCTTGCAGGTTAGTAATTAAACTTTGTTATATCACAGATGTTTATAGAGACACATAAAACCTGAAAGCAGAGCAGTTATCAACTCTACGTACGGGAACAGATCAACTTCTATGAAAACAGAACTATTTCTATTCATTAATTCACGAATTTCTATTCACTAATTCACTAATAAAAGCTACTCCTGCCTATTTGATTCTCCCCCAGTTGGAAAAAAAGTGAACATACATGTTTTTATAAACATGTATTCACTATACGAATATATATAGTTCACTAAGCAAACTGAAAGTTTACATGTAGTTAACTACTTTATGCAAGTTTTGAAATCCCCAAACTCGAGACAGAATGTGAACATAAGGCTCACCAACGTGTTCGATGAATTGTAATCCTCTGTCGATTTATCTGCAAGAGACAGAGAGTAAGGCCATTATCAATGAGTTGCAAACGCAGCAGCAGTGGGGAGAGGAGAAAGCAACAAGCGCCCTTTGGAAGGGGCAGGAAAAAAGGCTGCTCCCAAACCTAGGCATTACCTTCAGCTCCCCAGAACAGGCTGACACCTGGCAGATACGGGAATAAAGGGTAAAAAATTCTGCAGATAAATGCAGAGGTCCCAAATTCCCGCTGCAGGAGGGTGGAATTTCCCAGAGCAACACCTGAATGAATACTGTCCTCTATCCATATACACAAAATATTTTCAATGGGCTAAATCACGAGCAGAGGCATTGCAGCTAGCCCAAGACCTGCAAGATGTTCAGTCTCAGCCACCTAAACTTCCTGGAATAGCAGTAGAGGACCCCATGAGTTCACTGGTGGGCTTCTTGTTTGACTATCCAGGCACATATGGGGAAGATTTGTGCTTTTATTCCTGCCTGGAGCCTTCCTAATTAATACCACTTCTGGTGACATGGCTCTATCCTCTTAAAAAGAACCAAAATAGGGATTAATATTTAGAAAGGGAAGGAGAGTTGAAAGGGAAAAGGAGTGGTGGTTGCAGGAGTCCTCCAGTGGGCAGGTAATCCATAGAAAACCTTGGCAGCTTTGATTTTTAGAGGAATCCAGCCAGCAGTTATCAAGCACCTAGCAGCTGAGGCATAATCCTCAGCCACGGCAGACAGGAGCAGAGACCCTCACCCCAAGCACGCAGGAAGCAAGATCCACACCCACGCCGGAAACTGAAACTGGTACAAAATTTAGCTGCCTGTTTTCTCCAGGGATTTTCACCACTGGGAACCCAACACCAACCCTCTGGGATCTGCCTTCCAGATGCTGGCTGTAAGCTTCAGAAAACCTGTGTTTTGGGGATTTAGCCAGTTGACTGACCTGCTCTTTTGCAGGTACGCTGGGCATCAGGATAACAGAACAGCATTTTAAAGGAAGAGGGGTGCTTGAGCAGCCAGAGAATCTCATTCACATTTTCCTTGAAAAGACGGATCTACTTGTTGATTAAACGAAAGAAACGCCACATGCAGTGACTGATAGAAAGTTGGACAAAGCAGCTGTATGAGACGATCACCGTGTACCTGTGAAACTCATGTATTTCTGGCTGTTGGAGATCTTCTTCGAGTTGTAAAACTCCAACACGTCCAGCACTGCCTGGGGGTTCTTCTTCTGCTCTGACTTGGTGATGTTGGACGTCTGCAGTAAACGCGCCCATTGCTCCGGCATTCCCTGTGGAGAGATGTAGCTCATCAGCTCACAATCAGCCTGACATTGTTCATAGAACACACACCACCCGCCGCAGTTCTGCCACCGTTTCTGGGGTTACTCAGTGCTGTGAGGGAAACAGGGAGAAAAGAGGAGAGGAACAAAAGAGGCGGTGGATCGATACCTTCCTAGCCACTGCCTGTGTTACAAATCACACGTTTCTTACATGGACGTGTAAATGCCACTCACAGGGCTCTGGGTGAGTCCCAGGTCCTTTGAAGACCAAAACTCAAAAGACAGAAAAGGAGCAAACCCAAATGCTGCAGTTTCACTAAGAGCCCCAAGGAAAAAAAACCTTTATGCACAAGTATACACGTTTACGTATATGCAAGAAAGACTGCAGAAGCAACATACACTGTGTAGCGTCTAGGATAATGAACATGCAACATCCACTTGGGTCTTCTTGTAGCACTAGAGTTCTTTGCTAATAGTGGTTTGGTGCCGATTGTAACCAGAGCTGGGAAAGCAGAGACGTTAACCTCACATATGAAGCTCAGAATTTCGTTACAGGGACATCATTTCAGCCAGAAAAGAAATACATCTGGAGTACAACCTGACTTGTGCCTTTCACCACCAGCAAGAATAACAGTTTGTACAGACGGAGTGGCAAGTAACTGGGATCATTTATCGATAAAGTCACCCTCCCTGTTCAAAAGGATGGCTGGATACGCCACTCAGGTAATGCCCCACTGGTACATCCAGGTTAACGTGGGCAAGTCTAGAGGCTGACAAGCAAAACACAACTGTACACACGATTCAGGCTAGGAGAGCAAAGTCCCTGAAAAAGAAGCATAAGGATAGCTAAAACCAGCTTGCTCGCAAACAACTTCTTCTGTTATTAAATACTATCTCA
Organism: Pelecanoides urinatrix; assembly: GCA_013400755.1. Taxonomy (NCBI): domain Eukaryota; kingdom Metazoa; phylum Chordata; class Aves; order Procellariiformes; family Procellariidae; genus Pelecanoides; species Pelecanoides urinatrix. The sequence continues at coordinate 12,669 of VZTQ01011575.1, forward strand.
TAATCAAATTAAGAAGAAAAATATGATGAAATACAACTCTGTCTTCCCAGTATTTTGCATGTCAATAAAAAAACCGCATAAAAGCATCTGCCATTTAGCCTTAGGACAGCACATACACATTCTGTCATAAATAGTTATGCACAGTTGTGTCTCCCCTAAAGGGGAACTCTCACAGCCCCATTTGGCAGACACAGACTATGCCGTAGACCTAACCCAGCTCTAGAAGAGGAGGGGAGGGGAAGGGAGGAGAGATATACCATGTTTTGCTGTCCACATCAGCCAAAAAAACAGGAAAGGAAAAATTTGCTGGCAGCCTGAGCTCCTGGGGTGTGCCAAGTTTGACAAACAGTCTCTCAGTGGGAATTAGTGGGTAACCCCTGCAGATGTGTTTCAAAGGAGATCACACCAGATGATGGTAATAGCCTCTCCAGCATCACTATATGAAAGATTAATGGGTCCTGGCTCCACCCAGCAATAAGCCAAACCACATAGTTCTCTTTTCCTCCAGATTTACTTACGGTGAATTCTCCCGTGACTGCATCAAACCCCACATGAATTGTGTGTTCAAAGTCTGAAGGGAGGGAGATCTCTGGCCGCTCTTTCTCTTTCTTTTTATTGGCTGGAAGAGACAACAACAACAAAAAATTCCATAAATCCAGCAAGAATTAAAATCTCCTCAATAGCTTCCAATTTACCTACCCAACCACACCCCCTTTTTGCTAGTTATAGGATTTCGATCTGGGGCAGACAATCGGCAAAAAAACTTTGTTACCTCACTTAAGAGCAGCCACAGTGAGTGGACAACAAAAATCAAAGTCCTGTAACACACGACAAGCGTAAGACAAGGAAACATATTTTGGGTATGTCAAGTATCAAGCGGTAGGGCTAGACTCAACAGCACAAGAGCTATTTACCCAAAATATTCACTCAAACTTATACAGGTCAGAGTCAAAAGCACTACAGTGGCAGTAAGCTGGAGCCATGCAGTTTTGAACACTTTTTTTAATTCGTTGTTTCAGGCAACTTTTAAAAAAAATATTACGTGCTGTTAAATATACACTCGCTTCTCTTATTAAGACAAAGACAAAATTAACTACAAATACTACTTATAAATTGCTTCCTTCATCTTACATCCTCAAAACAGAGTTTATGAAAAAACCCAGATATAATGTGTGCTTCTGCTACAAAATCTTGTATGAGCAAAACCATTTATATTTTCCTGCTCGCTAAATGAACTAAATGTGGTTTTAATAACAAGCTTTGAAGACGCAGAGCAAGAGGGCAGAATCCGGCAGGTGAGGAGCAGAAGTCATGAAGAAACAGGAAAGGAAATAAATCAAAGCAGATGCACCCTGCAAATTTTCAAGTCAGGTCTTCAAACAAGAAGGTTGTCATTATGCCTTGGATTAAGTTCATCCATATTCATGATGTATTAAGGACTCCACCTTCCTTTTAATATTTAATGTACTCAAGAAATTAAGATCAGTTTAAGGAAGAACCACGTTCTACTTGGATTTGCTGCTGCTTGCAGTAATAAAATAAGCAGAGCTGGGAGAAGGTGACTAAACCACTTATGTTTCCCAGTTGACACTTTTTGTATCTAAAGCCAAATAGAATTTGTTTCGTGGCTGACATTCCCCTGTGCATTTTTGGCAACATGAATGCCAAACCCCAGGTATTTCAGAAACCTGTGAGGCTGATGCTCAAGATCGCAATTGTTTAAGCCACTGCTGGCCGTTAGTTGTGTAGAGGTGGTCAGAGCTTGCCCCAGAGGACCGACTCCTGTTTCCTCCAGTGCCAGCTCTGGCACTATTCTCTGTGTCATTACAGAGTTACTGTTGCACAGAGTAATTTTGGAGGAAGAAAAGGATCAGATGCTCCATTTGGGACACAAAGATGGAACAGATTGTTTTCGATCCCTCTTTCAAACAAAGGGGATGGGGGAAGCTGAATCGCAGAAGAGCGACAGAGTTGCCAAGGGGTTGGAGGGGAGAAAGCTGCCGTGCTGGAGGAGCCATCACGCAGGGGGGAGCTGGGAGGAGACAGAAGCAGCTGCTGGTCAGCAGATGGTGAGCATCTGCGGCCCCGAGGCCTGCCAAAGGAACAGGCAGCTGCATCCAGCAGGTATACAGAAAAAGCTGCTTGCGCTAGCGGTGGATGGAAAGCAAGAGGAAAAGAGATGCAGAGAGAACCGTAAGAGGCACCATATTCTACAGGCCTGTCTACAGGATCAGTCCATTTCTCCAAGCCAAAGGGTAAGGTGTCTTCTCAGCCTAGAAGCCCTTCCTCAGGTGAGGAAGAAGAGGGCACCTGTACTAGCACCACTATGCAGGAGTGCTGCACTGCACACCCACACACGCTCCAGGACGACTGCCACAGCAGATTTGAATGTATCCCTAAAAAAAAGCTGAAGGGTGTTAAGTTCCTATCCAGAAGTCAATACACTTAAGTGGTTTTTTGATTTCTACATTCAGACAGCCTGAGCTCCCTGCCACACACCCAAATCCCAACAAACTTCTCCGCAACCAACCGTTCCAGTATCCATTCAACCAGCAAACCGAGATGACTGCTAACTTATCCACAGCAGGAGACAATGGCCTGAACGAGCCTCAGCTACACAGAGCAGTAAAAACAGTTCTGGAGGGACTGATTAAATAACATAATGGCCTCTGTCACATCAACGCTCCAGCTCTCTGTTCATGTTCAACACCTAGGAAGAGAGTTTCAGTATGGCTACACTGCAATATGGAAACAGGAGGAGATTTTTCTGCATTTATGGCTTATGTTGTTTTCAAACCCCTGAAACAGTTAATGTTCTCCTAATTATCTCAGTTTCCTGCGACCATTTCTTACAGCTTCTCAGCCCTTTGCATTTTCCCCGACTCCCAACAACTCTTTGGGACAGCTACCACAAACTCGCACTAAAATCACTTTGCCTTAGCGATGACGTTACAGCGGGTGAAACCGTAATTGCTCTGTACACTTTTTAAAATCTGCCTGCCAGCCCCACTCCGGGTTTCACAGCGCCCAGGCTGAGTTCCCCACCACGGGATCGCACAGGAAGCTGGCACATGAATTCAGCGATTTTCCTCCAGCAGTCTCAGAGGACAATGAACTTCAGAAGCTTTTGATCCAAAATCTGACAGATCTAAAAGCCTAAACATATTAAACCATTAATAACATAATTGCTTTTTGCAGCAGATATTTATATGATAGCAGGAGGTATAAGACAAAAAGAATTAAAGAGACAGGCACTCCCAGTTTTGCTAAAACTTAATTCTCCCTCTACAGTGACTATATTATCCTTGCAGTGAGTCAAAAGCCTTGAAGAATCTTAAATTAAAAAAATAAATAAAAGAGAAATCATATATCTGATTAAGAAGGCCCAGCTACCACCAAGTGCTTTATTCCCACAAACACCTTACCGCCTTCTCATGCGAAACCTCACACGTTTGACGCTGTTACAAGAGCCACCCATAAAGTTTCCTTATGATGCTCTGGCAACTCGAGTTGCAACTAGGAAGCACGACGTCCCGCTGTGAAGTAAGCCCGCGAGCCCATCCTGAGGAGCTAAATGTGCCACATTCAGGCCAAATTCATACCCTCAACCAGGACACTGATGAGTCCTGAGCCCAAGAAACTTCAGATGTTCACAACTCCTGTTGAAAGCAACAAGTCACGAAAGCTCTGCATCCGTTTGGACAGGACTCACCCAGTATTAAGCCGACAGGTTTTTTAAATACCAGTTTTGGGGTTTAGGCTGGGACAGAGGAAATCAGGACTATAAATTACATCCTAAATTTTGCAGGCAAAGCATGACACCTCCAGAGCAGCCTGGCAAGGGGACACAGCTCAATGGAAGTGCGCAAACATGTATGAGGCCCAGGATTTAAGCCCCACGTGTTCTTTTCATCACGGCTCTGTTCACGCACGGGGGTAGCGCAAGGGAAAAGACACTTTCCAAAGTGCCTTCAGCTAGAACTGCCCTTCTCGACCCAGCGACCTGTAAAAGATGCCCTCAGGATGTCTCCCCTTGCTGGCCTCCCCCCTGATCTGGATCCATAAGCTCTCAACAGGTCTGCTGTCTGCTCCAAGGCAGGACTCCACGTGACTGAGCTGCAGCTTTGCATAAAACACAACCCCTTCACCATCTTTCCCACCCATCCTTCGTGAAGTGCCTATTCCAGTACTGTTCCCTGCCCGGAGTAAAGAGCTACCGCTTCTCCAAAGGGATTGACAGCATCAACTTCAGCAGCTCTCAGGCTACAGCATAAAAGCCCATATCCGTATTTGCTAGCAAAATAACCGCCGAGCATTTCAGATCCTCGCAGGCTCTTTGCAACCCCAGCAGCGGTTAAGCACGTATCACTGGCTTCCCTGGGTAAGGATCCAAAGGTCATGGATTTGCCCAAAATTACATTCCTCTAACTGAATGGAAACCAACTCCCCGTTTAGTCCAGTCAAACTAACAAACACCACCCAAATTATTTCAGGCACAAACCAAAGAGATTTCCAGAACAACTGGGAATTTCACTAACATTTAAGCAGCAGGAGGCACTGGGAATTTGATTGTCATCATGAGAATAGAAGAAGTTTTCATAAGATGAAAATCAATCAATCTGAAGCAAAGGTGACAGTGTTAAAGGTATTTTTTGCTCGACAGGACTTAGAGGACAGAAGCAACCATTCTCGTCTGGGCAGGTGTATTGCAACAGAAGGCTCTGCTGGGCTTGGCTAAACAAAAATCTCTCATGTCTCGAAGCATCTGCCATGTTGGCCAATCTTCAGTACATGCAGGCATCTTCAAATCAGTGGCAGCCTGTCTGCTGATTTTACATGAACCGTTCACTTTTGCAGCTCTCCTTTAAAATCCAGTTCAAACTAGCATTTCAGGTTGTATTTCTTTTACTCTTTTATAAGTTTCAGGTGATTTCTTTGTTCTCTGCAACTGTTGAGCCTAGAGGTTTAAAAACCCTACTCCCTTAAGTAAGCCAACACAAAAATCCTGCAGCTTTAGGATTAATACCAGTAATGGCAAGTTCTAACCGAGATCCAGCAAACTTTTAACATGGAGTTCACGGGTTTCTGGATTGCAGAATCAAAAATCCATGTTTGTAAAACAATCCAAAGTTGCTGAAGGTATCATAGAATAATAATGTCGAATGCTGCAATATTTTGTAGAAAAGGAACCTAGATCTTACTTATGTAAATTAGTGGAAGTATCACTCCAATTAGACTTTTCGCTAACAAAAATTAAGGAGGCAGCCTCCCTCCTGAAGCCCAGGCAGTTGAAGATACCTGGGCTTGACTTCAGTTATCCAGTGTCCAGATACCATTGCAGTATTGTATTAGAAAGAGGAACTCCAAAAAATAGGTCAGATATAAAAAGAAACCAGCACATATTAGGGGATGGAGATTTTTTTTTCTTACATCACTTCAAAAGATTCATATGATAGAGATAGAGGTTTTTAAAATATCCTGATCTTAAAAATTAGAATTTCATGTACAGTTCACGGTTCCTATCTCCATTTCCATCTGTTACAGTCCCTATAACAGGACAAAATTCCTTCAGTTCACAAGAAATGTGCAAGAATTTGCAGTAACAGCTTATTCTTAACAGCAAGTAGACAATGTCTGACCCAAACAGCAGAACGGAGTAAGTGACCATGCAGTAACATATGACAGGCCCGGCAGGAGATGGCCTGTTAGTCATGCCTAACTCAAATTATTTGCTGTTTAAAACAACAAGCAAGCAGAAGACCTCCCCCTGCTCCCCACCGAAGGAATTGCCAATACCAGCTTTAAATGACCAGCTTGTAATTGGTACAAAAATTTATGTTTTTCAAGATCATTAAGGACAAGTCAGGCTGGGAAGCGGCAGAGCTAATCCTAGTATTCAGGGCCACTGTTCTCATAATTTAAGGGGCAAGAAAAAAAAAAGGCACAAAACAGTGTAAACAGGATGGATTAAATGTGGCAGGATTAATCATTAGAAAAAAACAGATCTACACCCAGCACCTCATGTACCCCAAAATGACCAAGACAGTTGTGCAGGAAACAAACACACAATGTTTTCTAAAACCTCAGGTGCTTAACTAAGGTCATTCAGAGCAACATTCAGACAGGACGTTTATAAGAAGAGACAAAATACTTTTATCTCCTGGTAAAATAGATCGGTAAAATCGATCCTTCCTTTTCTTTTCTTCCGGGTTGGGAGGCAAAGGTTTTGAGCCATGGTTTAAAGTCCCAGCATCTTTGCTTCCTGATCCGATCATAGTGCTGGTATTTCTCATCGGAGGAGCAGGCGGTTTGTCTTCTGTTTCAACTCCATTGTTAGACATCTTCAGCTGGGGAGGCCGTTACTAGGAATAGAAAAAAGAAATAAGAAGCCTTATTTATTTTTTTATTTTAAACTAGAACCACACACTGTCAAATAAACCACATGCAGGTATTTGCAGACTAGCCGGTAACCTCGTATCAACACAGACCAAGTGTCAGCAATACAAATTCTACTCAAGCTCCAAATTTTTTCTGTAACAAGACTATGTTCAAGCGTTTGAGTTCTTGATCATCAAGAAAAGCCTATTTCAGGATACAGCAAACTCTCAAGCAAACCACGGAGCAGAAGTGTAGGGTGGGGGGAAAGAGCAGTAAACACCATGTAGCAAAGATACCCAAGAGGAGCCAACAAGTTGCCGAGCTCATACAACCCCTCAGATCCACGCTAGTTCCGCTAAAAACGTCAAAACGTTTGTATCAGTCTCCAGCACAGCAAGATGCAGAAAGACTGAAGTTTGCACACAAAGAGTTTCGATGCAGCCACACAGGCTCCTTTGCCAAAAAGCTGCTGAACTGGTTCAGAGGCAGAGATGGCCGGGAAGCCGCAGAGCTGTCCCCACGTCGCTCATACGCAGTGCCGCAGCCCTCGCGGGCCCCAACCCGGCCCTGGCCTTTCCACGGTAGCGGCACACTTCAGGCACAATTCAAACCACTGGAAAGTTGACTGCATTTTGTTCTGTTGGAAGGGTCAAACAAAACTAGATCCCCAACACACACATAAATCCGTAAGTAAATAATCCCTGCTGTGCGGATTTAAAGACGGAAGCTTTGGAACAGGGTAATAGATTATTCTGCCACAACTAGCTTGTTCCACCCAAATGAGATCAGCATTACTCCAAACACAGCCTGGCTGCAGCGAGATCCTTCTGGAAACTGGAATTTGTCTGCATTATGTTCTCAAAAGAAAGTTGGGAGTTAACTGCAGAACAAAGACCAAAGGAGGAACAGTTTTCGTTTGGGTGGAAAAAGCAGTTCAACAGCTTTATGATTTTCACAAGCAGTAAGGGAATACGTTTCGCTCAGGGAGAATTATTGGGTGGCAGAAAGTCAAAAGCGTTTTGGTCTCCGCAAGTGAAAAGTCCGGTTTCAAAGTTGAGCTCTGAGAACGCTGCTGGCTTCCAAGGAGTTGCTTTTCCATAGGCCAGACTCAGAGGAACCACACTGGGTCACACTCCAAACAGATCCCACAACCACACGACGGTCCTACGACTACACAACACCGCCCTGCCAGTCTTCAGAGTCTTCTTTGGCCAAGCTAGTGATGCTCAGTGTTAACCGGAAAGATCTGGACCCAGGGCACACTGCTCTTGCAGCTGTAGTGAGTTAAGAAGAGCAAATGCTGCCTGCAGAAGGCACAGAGTTGCAACATGTTAAGACTTTGCTGAAAGCAGCGGTTCCCCAGCTGTCGCCTACCAAGCTGTGGCGGGTCTGCAGCTCCACTTTCTCCTCCACTTATTTGATTCCCAGTTTCTTCACACTCGCTCTTAAGCGGGAGGGCTGGCAGTACTGCACAGCCTGTAAGGCTTCACGCACAGGGAGCTTTGTAAGAGGTTTGACCCCAGCCCCGCTTCCTCCCAACACAAAAAAAACCCAGCATTTTAAATGACAGACTAGAATTTGGGGTGTTGATTTTAACGGTGGGACAGTTTTGGCGTTTGGGAGGGGTGGGGGGAAATTAGCTGTGCATTTGTCTGGGTGTGTTCTGGCATGTGCCCTGTGCATCTCCCATCACTCGTGCTTCAGCCTCGTGTCATTCTCCAGTATAAAACGGAGCAGAACTAAGTGACAGCTGGAGCGCCAGCCATGAAGTGATGCAAACAACTACTCTCCCTGTCTAAGCAGTGGAAAAAAGTCTAAACTAAAACCCAACTGGTAAATTTGGCAGCCGCTGCTGCGCACATATCTTGTGCAACATGAAGATATTGAGGCCTCACTGATGGGCTTTGCACATCGCGGTGTCAGTGGCTGGTACTGAACCGGCACAACTAAAGCATTTGAAGTGACATAAGCGGAAGTGCCACATAAGCGCAGCGTTCTTTGCATTGATGCTTATTTAACCATGAGAATGGTTAAATAGGAATATGCTGCAAATAGGGAAGCAGAAGGAGCGTGAATGTCAGCAGCAATACGCCTGCCAAACGGCTCTCCCCCGGGAGCGGGCACCGCATTTGCTGCTGTAGTTCCAGGCTGGAGAAAAAGAAGTGAGAAGAGGAAGAAACCCCCCCCCAGTTTACAGGCAGAGACTGGCCTAGTGCTGGGGGAAGGAAAAAGAACATAAGCAAAAAAACCCAAAACAAAAACCAAAAAACCCATGAAAACATAAGAAAAACCTCTGGATGTCAAGTTCTCACTCTCAGTTCCAACAGTGCAAAACCCCAGGGACATCTGCTCACAGTTTCTTCAATATAAGAGGGTTTTCCAAAATCCTTCAGTCGGGAAGGGTAGAGCACAAGTGAATTACTGTTTTACCGCAGGGCTAGAAACACTGGCAGTACAAGCTCTTGTTTATCTTACATTATTCCCTGAATGACCAAGTAACTGTTGAGAAGTTACATCATTTAACAAACAATATTGTCTTACACCTATTGGATAACTGCAACTTTCATGTCGGCAAAGCCTATAGTACACCCTCTCCTTTCTTCTCCATCGCTCAAGCTCCCAGACCCTTCTCCTCATCAAAGTCTTACGTTTGGAGTTACAACTGATATTTCATCTGTTTGGAGATGGGGGGTGTGAGAAACCCTTAAACCCAAAAAATTAAGAGATTTAAACCCAAAAAATTAAGATATTTCATCTGTTTGGAGATGGGGGGTGTGAGAAACCCTTAAACCCAAAAAATTAAGAGATTTAAACCCAAAAAATTAAGATATTTCATCTGTTTGGAGATGGGGGGTGTGAGAAACCCTTAAACCCAAAAAATTAAGAGACTGGTTCTACAGAAGTTATCCCCTGTAACAGCAGCACTATCCTAGAGTGTTCCCAAGAGCCTCTTCCCACTATATATTTAAAGGGAAAACAAAAAACCTACTCACATGAGTCCTCCCACTGTGATACAGACAGTCTACCCCCACACCCAACATCGTTTAAACTTTAAACTTATGTCGGCTTCAAAGCATGTGGATGCTCGGAAACCCTGTCCCGACAGAATTACACCCACCTCTCCGGGGCTTTGCAGCAGAGCCGAGAGTGATACCGGAGCCATACGAGCGGTTACAGAGGGCGGCCGTCTCCCTCACCGTAGCCTAGCTGACTGTGCAAATTCTCTTCTTCCTAAAATAATCTCCTGCCAATTCACATGTAAGCAGGCTTTCAACAACCCTCCTTGTGCAGGCCCTGCTCAAATTCAGAGCACCAGGCAATCGCTTCACCAGCCGGCACAACATCAGCCCTGCGCCACTGACGTGAGTCACTCTGCTCGGCACGATCCATCCTAAAGGAACGCAAGGCGTCACCGGACCGAGTTATTTCCTTCTTCTCACCAGCACGACTCTGCTTTGAGAAATTAATCTTATTTTTCCACGGGATGATTAAGTGAACAGTGGAAGCAATGAAACAGCACATGAACTTTTCAACTGCAGTCAGATGAGGGAATATGTTCTAGCTGCAGACGCAATTATTCTCAACTACTATATATATATTAAAAAACCAGCACTCAAACCAAACCGCACAGACACCACGAGGAAGGCATAGTCGTGATGTAGGACTCTTGTTTCTGCAGCCGTTTGGGAGTACTGAAAGTTCGAGTTGTTTCAGCACACAGTACTTATGAAAATAAAAATTTTGTTACATACTGCAACCTGTGACTGCCGTAAGTCAAGTTACGGTGGCCTTCAAATGCTCCCTGCTCCTCCCCATCAACTTTTGAAGCTAAAAGTTAGCTAAATTAGAGTACCCCAGCCTCCACAGAATCGAACAGCAGACCTGACAAACTCTCCTTTCACACCTGCAAAACACTTCCGCAGACAGGAAGGACTGACAGACAACCACAAGGGGAGAGGAGACTGAGGAAACCACTTGGCTCTTCAAGACAGAGCAAGCGGAGGTACTGGACAGAAGATGGCACCCACAGGTGCCAGCAGCGGCGACCAAGAGTTCAGAGCACACAGACGTGCGAAGATCCACACAGATCTGCCGATCTGCATTAAGTAGATATGGCTCAAAATCATGAAGTTTATGCCTGTAGCTTTCCTGTAATAGGGCACAGGCTGCTGAGCCGTTCATCTAGCAGAGCGGGACCCCAACGTATGTGGAACCTTCTGGCACTGCTGTGTGTCACACACACGTGCGAAAATAAAAAAAAAAAAAAAAAGAAAAGAAAAAAAGAGAAAAAAGATCCTCTATTTATATAATTTTTCGTTTTGGTAAACCACATCATTTCAAACCTGATGCTCCACACTGAACTATAGGTTTCTACCAAGCTGGTTGTGTTTTCTTTGCATTCCTTAGCAAGACAGGCAGATGACTGATTGCTAAAACAGAAAGCAATTAAAAAGTCAGAGGAGCTGAAACCTACCCTACTGTAGATGCCATAAAGATAAGTATGTCCAACGCATACTAATTGCTGGAGTCAACACGAAAACTCATAAAAGAGCTATCTATAATTCATGCAGTCTGGCAAGACAGTGGCTGTAAGTTACTCACTACAACTTACAGATGAATAAACTGTATTAAACAAGAGAGGGGAGAGGGAGATGCTCAGCAACTGTTTTTCCCTCTCTCCTACCACCAGAAGGAAATCTCACATTTTTCCGAGATGCTATTTTTCTGTTGCTGCCAGGGTGAGGAAAGGGTGTCTTGCCCACAAAAAAGGCAGAAGGAGTCTTGACCTTTAATTAAGTTGATCCTGATGGGAACAAGTGTTTTATCCCTGCATCCTCCCACTAGAGTTTGCTCCTGCACACACACAGTTAAAATCTCCTTCCTCCTCCTTGCGCTGCCCAGGTAGGAAGGAGCAGGCGCCGTCCCTGCGCTGCTCGAACACATCGCAAGCAGCAGATTCCCTCCCCGTGTGGCACGCTTTCATCCAAATCCCAGCAGAAAATTAACAGCAGAGTTCACCAGCTGGGTTTCGACACAGGATGAAAAGACACTCATTCGTTTTTTCTGTATTACTTTATGTGGGACTAAGTCTGAAACGCAGTCTCACACTGAAGGAGAGGCACCCCACACATGTTCCACCTGAAAAAGAGGCGAGAGCCGTCCTTTTGCTCCACCTGACAGCGGATGGGATCTGGGACATGCTGTCACAGAAAAGGGCAGCAGCAATACACACACCCTGAGGGAGGGCTGACTGTCACATTTAGAGGCGATTAAAAAAAAAACAACAGTAACTGTAGCATCTAACTGTCTCCCCAGCCAGTTACTGCACATCTGAGCGCTGTGCAAGTGTGCCAATTAAACAAAAAACAGTCAAGGGCCATCAATGCATCAGCCCAGACCCAACGTTTACACGTGAATTAAAAAAAAAAAAAAACAACCCAGGTTTTCATAAAGTTCTAATAAATAAAGAATTACAGAACAGCAGTGTTTGCTCACCTATCTTTAGAATTTAGCCGTTAGACCCCTGCAGGTGCTGCCAACACCTAGAGATGCAGATGAAATCGCTAAATTAAATGAAACAATAATCACTAAAAATAAGAAGAGAATATATCCACTGCTGCAGCCGGAGTGGGTGGGCGTGAGGAGGGGGGAGACACCCTCTCACGGCAGATGGCCAACTCCTGGTTGCAGTCTTGCTCCACTGCCAGCGTTATTTCCATAGTGCTAGACATAAAGGATGACTGACCAGTTACAACTCAACAGGAATGCGGGAAGACTCCATGGCTTGGAATTTTAAAAGCCAAAAGACTGGAGGGTCCTTTTAAAAAAAGCCTTTAATTCAACCCCAACTGTTTGGACTAAACACAAGAACTGCCGGGTGGGATTCCCCAGCCCGTATTTTGCAGGAGGACACGGACCCCGCGGCAGCGGGCACTGCTTCTGGGTAGGAGATCTGCAAAATCTCTTCCTGGGCAGATGTATGTGCTAACCCGTCGTACTGCACAGATACGCTTCCAAAGAAGAACAGACTAATTATAACCGCTCGATTCCTAGCAACAGAGCAGAGTTCTCCCTTCACTCAAGTTAAGGAAGTTTCTTTCTGTTTTGTTTTAAATAATCAAGGCCCAGCTTTCGCCAGCCTCCACGGTGTGGGCCCATGCGTGACCGCTGTGACAGTCGTCCAGACACACAGAGGGTTTCAGTAGCACTGAAGCAGGTCAAGCCCTTTCCACCAGATTAGGCTTGAATCCAAAACTGCAGAGGCAACGCCAGCTTAAATTGCTATGCTTCAACTCAGCTTCTGTTGTTCCACGAATAACTGGCAGTGTCAAACAATAACCGTTTCGCAGTCAATGCCAGCTATGCCCAAGTACCAGGAGTACACGATGAACTCACCTTACTTGTGCTCCAGCCAGGTAGCCCAAGCTCTGAGAGCTGCAGAGACCAGCTCCCATCCCCGGGCAGCAGCCTGCTCGTTTTGACCTAGCGCTTACCCCGTTCTAACAGCGCTTTTAAACAACCCAAGAGAAATAAATTGCATCCACACTTTAAGGGAAAAAAAAAAAAAAAAATTTCAAGCTGAGACAGAAGGAACCAAGAGTATCATTTTTAAAACTTCTCAGCTCACAAATCATCCTCCTTATTTCCCCATCTCCAGAAGTGCTGTCTCCCCTCCCCCAGCTACATGCCTGAACAAGCAAGTTCGCTGTTGCAGATGTCAGTACGGGCTGCGTTGCCCAGCGCAGTATGGAGCAGCCTTGGCTCTGGTTCCACTTTTGCTCACAGGAAGGCAGGGCTTCAACCACACAAGTCAAAGCCGTGACTGGAGTCGGAGCTTGCTAAGCAGGGTGGGAAAAATAAAGGCCTCTTATGTTAAAGCATACCCAAAGCCCATATAAGCAGGTTTCCTGGAGGAAATCTGTGTTCCAGCGGAAACGACTAGATGCAGCATAAAGAAAATATATTAACACACACAGTTAAACACACCCCCGCTACTCTCCACCTAAGTTACTTGGCTCTAAGTCCAAACTGCACGTTTGCAGCAACAGCAATTGAAAGCAGCCGAATCATTAATCACTTTTCCACTCAAAAGTTTCCAATCCAGAAGATGAACATAGAGCACAGGGCTCAGAATTAAGCCCCACTATCCCCTAATGTGGAATAATTCCCAGTACAATGTATTCATGTTTTAAATACACACAGGTATTTGCGAAAACACAGCATGTATGCGTACACCTTGTTAAATGCAGAGATTTGACATTTGCTGTTTAGCAATGGGGGCGGGGGTAAGAAATACGTCAGAAAACTAGAACATTGTCAGGTCAAGTCAACAACATCCCACACGCGCAGAGGACACCATAATGCAGTGGTTAGCAAAGAGCCACAGTACATAAATAGCAGAAAGTTTGCATTAACCTGTAAAAGGTGAGTTGTTCTGAGGAGAAGAGGCACCAAGACAGAGATCTGCAAAGAGGAAACCGATGTTCTTAAGAGCGAAACTCATTCAACTCCTTTCTCGCTGGGAAACTAAAGAGCAAGAAGACAACACGAGCATCGTTAGCTGATGAAGCCATCCAAAACCTTCAGTTAGACTGAGGGGGAAACGCTGCAACAGTTCAGCGCTAATTGGAAATGCAAACATTTATCATCAGAGCAGCGCTCGCTCCTGTGTATAGCTCCATTGTGTTCGCTGCAGCTAATGACAGTAGGAAGCCCTGTAGTATTTATGTAACGACTGGCAAAGCTGTCACATTCCCTTAATCGCTAGCCAAGATTTTCATACTGGCAGTAGTTTTCAATTAAAGGAAATCGCAAAGATTGCTTCAGTTTCACATTGCTTCGTTGAAGTTTTGGTTCTTCTTCAAAGCTGGGGAAAGAGGAAGAATGAATAATTCTCCCAAGACAAAACGAGCACGGCATCAAACACGAGCTTTTTGTAGACCAACTGCATTAAGAGACAAGGAAAGCACAGTCAAATACCCAGAACTGAAAGAGCTAATTTAGCATCAGTAAAGACAAACAATTTGAGAACTGCACATACATCTGCTTCAAGTTTGCCATGATTACTCCTTCAAATATGATACATGTAATGCTCTAAAAGCAGTTCATTTAAAAGGCAAAATGAAAAAGCCTAAGGTAGGTTAGGGTTTCCACCTCATCGAGCTCTCACAGTAGAGCCTCCTTTGCTGGTAGAGCATCAGCTCTGTGCTTATAATGATCTGCCATCTAGCAAAACGCCCTATTGTACCTACTTTATAATCCCAGTAGCAAGCGTAGCCAGTATAGTGTGGCAAGGTCTCGCGTTCCTAGACTTCCTTACTTGCACCAAATGGACTGCAGAGGATTCGCTAGTCCATTAAGAATCATCATCGTTTAATTTAACGGGCAGCAATTTGTTTTTAGGAGGTACCATCAGGCCTTTTATCACTCACTTACTCGGCTCCCAATCATACTTACTGCATGTCAGTAGAGAAAAGAAAGCTCTACAGGACCGGTACAAAGGAACTGCTGTTTCTGCAATATATTACCACACAACTCTGCATTAGCGCTCAGTTAAATAAAGCCCATGAGCCAAGTGAACTATTTTTACTCCACTGAATAAAAGGAAATATAAGAACATCACTTATTACAGTAGCAGGCCCATTTTAAGGCACTATGTAATTAGGAGTAGGAATTAATAACAGGACCAGAAATAGTAGACAAGGTTTTCCTGAACATCTTCGTGCAAGTCTATCTGGGGCATGGATCTTCTTACCCTGTGTTCTTGCTACGATTACCTAAACAGCTTTAAGTAGGACACATGGATCTTCACTGCTACCTATTTAAAACTCATTCTTTCTCACGAAGCAGTGACATCGGCTGCAATCACAAAACCCGATCCAGCGGAGACTGATCGAGCTCCTCTACGCAGACCTGTCAGCATCCGCAGCAAGTGACTTGCTTCTTTCAATCCAGTTCCCAGTGGAAGAGCATCTACATCATAAAATTAGCAACAATATGAACTGCAAATTCAGCAGAACTTGGATTTCACTGATGGATGGACTGCCAGTACGCATGTTTTATTCAGCTCAAGACTGCTTTGTCAGGTTGGTTGCATCTCCCCTCTGTACTTAAAATGCTAAAAATCATTTTATGGTCACCACTGAGCAGCCAAGAAGCTCTACAGACCTTTGTACCTTTTCTAAGTGCCAGCCAAAACTCAGCAGGTTTCCAAAATGAAGACAACAGCCAAAGACTGATGTTCTAGGAAGCCGTATGAGTCAAGGTGTTTGGCTCAGTACAGTATTCCCTCCCATCGCTGTAAGTCACCTTGCTGAAGTCCCATGGCTACTTCCCGCTAAGGTCATCAGTGTGTGAATTAGCCTCCCTATGAGAGCACAGCATGCAGCAGATGAGGATGCAGAGTTTTCTGATCATCCTTCCTTAATTCCAATAATTAAGATTCAAGGATGTTCACTACCGACACACTCTCGCAGAGGTTCCTGCTACCTACCCAGAACCCCAAAGCTTCCTCAGGGTTCAGGCACTCAAACCAATTCTCATTTCAGCATCCACCCCAGGTTACCTGCCCACACTCCCTCTCTCTCCTAATGTAAATCCAAGGCAAGAGAGTGTAAAATGAGATATTTTAAATTCCGTAGCTAGCACACTACAATTTTACCTCTCACTTTTACAGTAACAGCTCTGTTTGCTATAAAACTCGTATACGAACAGGGCAGTCAGTTTTGGAAACAGCTATTTCACAGCCCACAAGAAATCTCAGCGTTGGTCCCCGAGCGTACCCAGGAGGAATGCTTGGGGCTGCACTTCCCAAACCGATTTTGCCCCATCCACTTTACGGCATTCACACCCTGCCTCGTGTAAGCGCTGCCTCCCTCTTTACGGAAGCTCACATTCGTACACCCACTGCGGCACAACCTGCACTAACTCCCCCTTCCCTGTTCTTACGCTCCTCGCAGAGGGATGCGGCGAAGTGAAACGTGCTGCCTGCGGGAAAGGAGATCCTGCAAATCAATCCAGAACAGAGAATGACCTGATGGCTTAAGTGAACAGCGTCCTTTGCAAGTATGAGGTTGCTCCTTCCACTCTTTCTTTCCAGTCGTTTCCTTTGAGCTGAGTTTTCCTCCATTCCTGGTTATTCTCGTACTGCTGGTATTTGCAGGTGCTGATTCACAGCCTCCCAAGATAAACGCACGTTTGGCTGCTTTTATTTTTAAGAAAAGTCACTTCAGGCTGGAAATAACTGTTGTTTTTCTGTAAACACTCTCCATTGTACATCGATATCCTTTTACCTAAGGAGTTTATATATTCTACTTTAACTAAAGCCTCAACGTTTTATCAGTTTCTGTTGCTCTATTGAAATATTATAAACCAGACATCCAAATCTGTGGCCTGCCATTGTGCTAGGTCCCTTTTAGCTTTAAAAACAGAAGTTGAATTTGAGCCTAATATATATTCTTTAAACTTCTAACATGGTTTGAATTTACATTCCCATAGGTGAAACTTCCCCTGAGGGTTTCAATCCTTAACATGATTAAAAATCTGCAAAAACCTAATGCTTTCATTCTGACACAGCGGAACCAAAATATCTCAAACAGAAGTGGACAAATCTCAAATCACGACTTTTTGAAGTGGGCTCTCAGAAAGCAGCCTTGAGCAAATCAGCCCACAAGTTTGTCATTTTACTATCGCACGTTATCAGCAAACGGCTTCTATCTTGTATCCAAGATGATGTAGTGTCTCCAGCCCCTGCTCCACCGGCTCCTAACCTTCTCTCCCCCACAGAACACCTGTATTTTGGATGTTTCCTTGGAGATTCATTAACTGCTTCTTCCTCAAAGGCTGTGATTATTGGCATTTTTCTCAGACTACATTTCTAAGCGTTTAAAAGACCTGTCAGGACAGAGAAATAAATAAATACGGAAAAAATCAATACATCATTCTCTCTGTCAAGACATCGCAGGTAAAGAGAAGACCTGAGTTTTGGCTAATGCCTTTAAAGACTGTTTTCTATCTTGCATGGCTGTATATCATTTACATAGCATCTCACACTCTTGCTTAATGTCAGTGTCCTCAGAGGAAGAGGAATTAGAATATTGGTATCTCTAATTTAGGAGGCAATTAGACCAATAGCAATAAACCAGAGCTGAATGTATGCTCAAAACAATGTAGTTAGAATTCTATTTTAATTAAAAATCAGCCAAATAATCCTATTATCCCGAGGATTGCTTTAGGCGTGGTTCCAATCCAGCGCATCTTTTTTTAATCTTTTAGTTCCGCACCCAGAAAGTGATTGAAAAAACACTGAAAACTACCAGAATGATCCTTTCTGTACAAGTTCCTCTTCCAATTGGAGAGCCCAGGAAGACAGAGAAATAAATATTCCCATGTCAGTCAGCCACTTGCTAAGCTACTTAAAAAAAGAAATTAAAAGAAAAACAATAAAATAAAAGAAGCATACAACTCAGGCCAACAAATACAATTTTCTTCACCCCACTACCTGCAAACATCACCTCTTATTTCCTCATATTTCCACCCTTTGCCTCCTTTGTCAAAAAGTAACATGCGCTTCTTCTGCAGCTGCAGAGTTTACATGATTTTATTTTGAAAAAAAGAGAAAATAAATGTTTCAAAAAATCATCTTTCATTTCTGGATTTGCTCTCACATGCTCTGTGGGGCCCTGCTGCATAACAAGCATTTTAGCTGTAGGAGACAGCACAGCTGCCAGAACCAGTTACCTGCACGTGTCACTGAACTGGGATCCCCAGGAAAACGGCAGAAGGAGCAGGGCAGAGGTAGAGTATGTGGTGCAGTAGAGACTGTGCATGTATGAACATATGTATATACACATATACATACATATACACACGTGCGTATGTGTGCATGTGTGTGTATATAACTTGCACCACCCAAGTAACTCACCTATTTTGTTTACTCCTGGACAGTGCATCATATGACCATTTATAAAACAATTATCCTCAAGTGATATAAAGTACTAAAAAAAAAAAAAAAAAGCTGTAAAAACTTATAAAGCACAATAGACAGCTCTGAGTTCATATAATTTGGTATTACACATTGCCTAGTTACTTCTGAGTGGCTGGAAAGTGCCCAGAGGANTTAGAGGCCTTTTCCAACCGTAGTGATTCTATGATTCTGTAAGTATGCATACACCAGATCTTGTTTCTACCAACTAGAATCCATATTAATTTAAAAAATAAATAAACCAACTCCCCACAGGCATATAAACAATGTTCTTGCCCAAATCCATGTTGACCTCATGCACACAGGTTACTCAGCCACTACCACTCACTATATTGAAATACACCTAGGAATTAAAAGAGAAAAGAAAACGAAGACACTTTTTGAGCCTGTTTCCTCTTCCAAGACACTTGTGGGAGGGCCGGGCAGCTGAGGAAAGATTAACCTCACAATTTCCCTTCAGGCTTGTGCCGAAGAAGGAAGAGATTCAAGGTCTTCAAATTCCAGAAATAGAAATCCTCCTCTGCAGAAGTTTTGTTTTACCAGGTCACCACACAGAAGACAGCGGTGGGTCACCAGCCATCTCCTTCACTGCTCCTTACCCTGCTGAGCCCTCGGGTCTGCCAACCTCACACTCTAAATGTCTCTGGCTTATTGGGAGGAGGAGAAGATGCCAACAGACATAACTAATAAAGTTCCTGAACCACTTGGAATATCTTCACATTGTTTATTTTTAGCATTTGAGTGTAGAAGTCCAAGGAACTGGGGGGTAGAAAGAGGTTTCACTCATCCTGGTATTTAGTAGCAAGAGTAAACCTCAGCAGTGAAGCCCTCTTGCCTCCTCCACTGCTGCATCCCTCAAACACCAGTGGGAAATCAGGCAGGATGGCTTCAGTGTGACAATAGCGCACAGGAGCACGATGAAGTGCGAAGATTTTCCTTATTACAGGCTTTCCACAGCCTTAAACTTTGAGAAAGTGTTCCTGAAGAGATAAAAGCTCACTCCCTGCTGCTAGAACAGGGGGGAGACCCAGAGCAGTCTCCATGAATATGTAGAAGTGGTGGGTAAGTGTTTCTTTTCCCCTCCCCACCCCCAAAAGAACAACAGGTAGAACAACTTTTACACCTTCACACTCAAGAAGAAAATCATTACAAAGCAGCAAAGTCTTAGTTTAACCTGGCAAATTTTTTACAGTACAGTCAGAAAGCCAGAGCAACTTGTCTTCGCGCGTTTGCAGGATTAAACACGGCCATCCAACACTGAACCGTGCCACAGTCCTGCAGGATCAGGATCACCGCTGTGCCGCAGCTTGGTGGTCACCAGGGCCAGACCCCATCTCACCTGCACGCCCACACACTGTGCACGTCCAGTGCAGCGTGAGGCCACAGGACCACATGGCAAGAGCGTACCTGACTCACGTGGCCACGCGAGTATGAAGCTGACGGAAGAGGTAATACTTGGTTTGAACCTTTTCTGTACCATTAGTGCTTGCGCTAATTATGATAGCCAACAGCAGTCACTCTGATGGGAGAGCTGAACAAAAGTGGCACAGCTGTCAAGCGCATTCAAAGAACCAAATCCTTAAGAGTTCATCATTCTGGGGCCAGAACACAAGATACACGGGCTTGCAGCTTTTCTGGGACAGAATGCTTCAGAGTAAGTACAGCTGACGCAGACGGTAAAAAACTAAGAGCGTTTGCCTGTTTCTCAGGGGGATTTAAACAGCAGGTGAGTGGGGCTGGTCTGTGGGACATGACCCTTTTTTATTTCAGCTATTTACATGCAAATTGTTCCCCCCTTCCTCCCCCTCTCAACACCATCTGTTAGCCCAGAGGTTTAGACTGTGCCTAGGGTGTAGGTTTTGGGGGAGGGACATATAGATAAAGCATGGAAAAAATTTCTGTTGATGCCCCTATTTCCTCTGGGGAACAGTTTGGGGGGGAAATCACTTTGCAATACTATTAAATTACAATAGGATTTTTCCCTCATTCTACTGCACTTTCCTACTGACTCCATGGATTTCCTACCCTAAAAAGCATTCCTTGTCCAGCTTTTGGCCAACAAGCAACGTTATATAGTGACACTTACAGCAGGTTGCTATGGTGTTAGCATAGGGCATGAGCTGGTATTGCAGGAAGTATCAGAGATTCAAGGAATTAAAGTCTTAAATAATAATGATGAAGTCCTTCACTACAAGGCGCAATATTTAATGTTCTTTTAGTGCCAGGGAAGTCACCTCGTCTCTGCTGTTCACTGGGGAAAATCAGACAACGTACTTTCAAAAACTGTTGAGAGATTTGATTCATTAAACACTTCACACAGGGCTCTGGATTCTTCTGGGTGATGGCACAGAGCGGGAAGGGCGGCTGACAGACCAGATGGGTGCGCTACCACTCAGAGGGATATGGACAGGCTGGAGAATTGGGTCAACACCAACCTTGTGAAGTTCAGCAAAGCAAAATGCAAAGCCCTGCCGCTCAGCAGGAATAACCCCAGGAACCAGCACAGACTGGGAGCCAACCGGCAGAAAAGCAGCTGTGCAGAGAAAGACCTGGGAGTCCTGGTGGACGTCAGGTTGACCATGAGCCTCCAAAGCGCCTTTGCAGCAAGGAAGGTCAACAGCATCTGGGCTGCATTAGGAAGGACGCTGCCAGCAGGTCAAGGGAGGTGATCCTTCCCCTCTGCTCAGGGCTGGTGAGGCACGTCTGGAGTGCTGGGTCAAGTGCTCGCCTCCCCAGTACAAGAGGGACATGGACATACTGGAGACAGTCCAGCAAAGATGATTAAGGGACTGGAGCATCTGACATACGAGGAGAGGCCGCGAGAGCTGGGACTGTTCAGCCTGCAGAAGGAAAAGCTCAGGGGGATCTTATCAATGTGCATAAATACCTGATGGGGATGTAAAGAAGATGGACCCAGGCTCTTCTTGGTGGTATCCAGCAACAGGACAAGAGGCAATGGGCACAAACTGAAATACAGGAAATTCCATTTAAATATAAGAAGGAGGGGCAAAAAAAACCCAAACCCAAAACAAAACACTAAAACCAAAGGTTTTTTTTGGGGGGGGGGGGGGGGGACACAAACCACGGAGCAGGTTACTCAGAAAAATCGTGGCGTTTCCATCGCTGGGCATGCTCAAAAGCCCACTGGACATGCCCTTGAGCAAACTCTTCCAGGCGCCACCACTCTAAGTGAGGAGTTGGACTAGACTATCCCCAAAAGTTCCTGCCAACCTTACCAATTCTGCAATTACAAGCCACAAAAAGTGGCAGGGAGGCTCTAAAGGAGAGAGATATCTGACATCATTCAAACTACTTATCTGAAGTAAGTGTTTTTAGTCAACAGCATCCAAGGCCCCAGTTTAGTGATGAAGGCAAACTAAAAGAGGTGATAAGTGACAACCCTGAACAGAAAATCAGTGCAAGAGTTAGGATCAGTACTACAACACCCTCATTTGAGTTTTAACACGTGGAGTACAGTCCTGGCGCTTGGAAGATGCAAGCTCTCATCCCAGTTCTCACACAGACCTCGTTTGTCATCTTAGAGGCACAAGAGGGAAGAAAGAAGTGTAAGTGCTTCTTGTTTGCCCTGCCCTCCTCCGATCAGTCAATCACCTCTTTAAAGGAAAGGCAATTCAGGTAGTTACAGAGCATGAAAAAAATCCCTTCCAGGTGCTTCTGCAACTTTAGTTATCATAAGAAATACGTTCTCATTTAAAAAAAAAGGAAGAAAAAGAAAACTGTGTATGTAATCCTGATGGGAAACTCAATGGCAGAAAGTAAAGGGGGGCATGGAGCGATGGGAAAACACTTCCTCCCCCTTGGAGCCCAGATGATGGGACAGAAGAGCCCTCCCGAGCTTGAAGTGTGAACAGGCAGAGACCACCTGAGGGGAAGTGGGGAAGGAAGAAAACACAGCGTGGGCTTCAGAGCCTCAACTGCCGCTGAGCAAGTTCTCAGGCTGCCTTTGCACAACATTCAAAGCTGACACCCAGACGGGGTCAGGCAGACTTTAGTGATGCTGCTCCGCTGAGGTGAAGGAAAGGAGCTCCTACTGCGGCTGGGAAGACTTCCTGCCGGACAAGGTTTGCACAGCAATGGTTTTTAAAGCGTTTTGGGCCTTTTTCTTTTTTTTACTGTTAGGATATTGTTTTGGGTCTTTGAGTGTTGCCAGCGCAAATACAACATTTTCCTCTTTCTTGCACAGAAGAGGCCAGAACAACATATGATCTCAACTACTTGGTGAGAGTCAAGGAACTTCAGGTACCTACTTCCAAACTGTTAACTTCTAAAATACACGCAATTCAGTACCTCGTACTGGAAAGCAATATTCTGACAAATGTTGAAGCCATTTCATAGAAACATTTTCCTTTTAAAAAAAAAAAAAAAATCAATTATCTGAACAATGTTTCAATAAATTTGTGCTCATATTTTGAAAGAATTTAAACTTTTCATTTTAAAATAAAAGTGGTTACGTTTTCTCCATTTATGAAAAGTAGAGTTTTCAAAATATTGGCATTTCCCCTACAGAATGAGAGTCTTCTTTACGCACTGCTCTAAATCACCAGCTAATTTCTGTTTCCAGATCTCTGGCGTTTCACCAGCATTACTGAGAATGTAAAGAGCAGGTACTGGAAATGTTTTTATTTAAGCAACTTCTTGTTTACAAATCCAAGCGCATGTATACATTTTAAGGGCTGCAATCCTGCAGTTTGATCTGTAATACAAGATACAGGCACCAGTTCTCAGTCTCCTTGACTTTAAAAAGACAGAAAGGTCATCTGTGATAGCTAAGGGGTACTTGGCCTTAATGCCAGCAAGCCACCCACTGAAAACAGTGGGAGTTTGGCTCAAATTAGGATTTTGGGATTTATCCCATACTGCCCTGTAACACTTCCCACACAGTACTACCTGACAGCTTCTGAAAATTGGCAAAATGTGAAGGACGTGCCGACAACATCCGAGATGAGGTTTCCAAGGGTGTATTTTGTAACAATTGAATTCACCCAATACGTGTCTGCATACGCACATATTCTCGCAATTCCACGTTAACAGCGTTTTTAGCATGCTGATTTTAAAAGCACAGTGGCTAAAAACACATCTCCAAAAGCTACTCAATGCCAAACAAACCAGACTTTTAAAAGCACAAAAAACCGCAGAGCAGTTGCATCCAGGACATCACTGAACTTGTGCAATAATCCCCCACATTTGGTTCCCTGCTGCTATCAGTGATTAGATAAGCAACACCAACAACAGACAGATGCTTTTCTAGAATCTCTTTCAAGCACCACCTCCCAAAGTGTCATCTTCTCCCACAGATACATCCAGAACAGCCCTAGAATAACTACTGCCACCCCCGGCGTGACCTGGGGCAAGGTGGACGGGTTTACAGCCAGGAAGCATCGAGGTCTGAGAGCCAATTGCTGCCCACATGGTGCCTTTGCGCCCAGATCTAACATGGATGCTCAGGAAACCAGTCTGCTACTGGTTGATGGTCTTTCCCATCCCTGTTCCACACTCTTATCTGGTCAATATTTGCATAGTTAAGTATATGCCAGAGTTGAACGTTTTCCCTGAGGGAAACGTGGCTACAGTCCTGTTCAACCCAATCTGACCTTCATCCTGTAGGGAGCCAAGCAACAGCCAGTTCACGTATCCCACGAGCCAAGGGCTTCGTACAGTATCGCTGCTCTGAATGGGGGGCCTGGATCCTGCCCAAACTGAAGTCACCGATTTCACTGACAACAGAATAGGGTCTGTAGCATCTAATTCTTAAACGGATCCTTTATTGGATCCCCGGAGGCAGCAGGAGATTGCACATGACAGGATTAACACCTACGGTGTAAGTCATTTCGTATCCCTGTAAATAATCAATGCAGCAACTGGGACACAGTATGGAAGGGTTTGGTAGAGCTTCGTTAGCTGTCACAGCAACTCCCTGACAACAGCCAACAGAAAAAAAATCCAGACAAAACAAAAAAAGTTTAAAAGATAACCAAGGGACAGTGGGTCTTTCAGGGATTGAAACGGGACTCATTTTGGAGCAAGAGTCAAACTAAGCACACCCGCTGCTGAAGAAACAAGACAGGTTCCAATTTAAAAGCAGCACTGAGTTATGAAATGACAAGAAGACTTCCACAGATTAATTGCTATGCTTGCATTTTACCTTGAAACTAGTCATTTTTTTAAGATGATCCAAATGCAGGAGAAGGAAAGAAGCCTGACTCAAAGAACACAAAAAAAAAAAAAAAAAAAGGCAGCAAAAATACCCCATAGTTGTCATGTTTATGACTTACATTCTCTATACAGGAAATCTTTAGAGCAAGCAAAAGCCTGCCTGCCCTTGACTTCACAAACCCTTGATATCATAATCACATTTTTAAAGTATTGCCACCTTGAATGACGCAAATTAAAAGGCATAAGTAATTCTCTGACATACTATTGAAAACCACATACCAACACGAAATAGCAATTTATTGCATACAAGTCCATTAAACTATTACTTACAGCGTAATAAACAGCAGCCACACAGATACCATTGTCACCGCTGAGGGGAAACCTAGGAAATTCCTCGCCCCTGGCCCCTGGAGTCTGAGTGAGAGAAGTTGAACTGCTCCTGCTTGGAGCAGGGTTTGTCCTCCAGAAAGACTGCAGTACTTCAGCTAACACAGCAATTGTCCCGTAATTATCATGCACGTTTTATAGTCAATAAAACAAAAGGGAACCTTAACTTCAAAAGTAATTTTTAAGGAAAAGCAGCAGAAAGCTTTTCAAACGACGACTGTGAAAGGACCAAGAGAGGAGATTTATATTGGTCAGTAAGGCAGTCACCGCAGCAACTGTGACTGAGGACGGTCATGGGAGACCCTGGTCTCCCGTGGTTCACAGGCGACACCGAAAGCGGTTTTATTTTCACAGAGGGAATGCAGTTGTCGACCACTCAGAAAGAGTCCCAAATGAGAAGGCAGGCTGGCACGCCAGAACAAGACACCCAGCTGGCTCCACAGCCTAGACAAAAGCTCGGTCCTCTGAAGCTTTTTATTTTCCCTTCCTCTTCCAGAGTTAAAATTGGGATGGTATCAGTTCCTCTCTCCCAAATGGAAAGCCCTCTGAGAGCAAACCAGATTTCTAAGCTTTCTAACAACTACACGGACCACACCGTCAGAGCTTGCTGCTTAATGTAAATGTGAGCATTCAGGGCATTCGCAGGGTAGTCTTGGGATCAGAGCAGAGCTACAGTTGGATGTTCTCCAGAGGTATTTTAGGAAAACAGAATCAAATTGCCAGACAAACATAATTGGCAAGTTTCAGTCTAATGTTACAGCAATTTGCTTGACACTTTTTATTTCAGAGGACAGACTGGTGGAGTAAAATTTTGTGTTATTAATGTGTCCAAGTCCCCTAATGCAGCATTTGTATCTTTGGTAAGGGACAGGATTCCTTCTCCTTCAAGTTCTGCTTTTGATAACAGAAAGCATTATAAATCCTTTGTGCAGCCTGGAAGAAAGATTTGGATAGACTGAGTTTAAGACAGTCAGGGAGAAAGATGCAAAGCAGTATTCTTAAATGACCTAGTTCCTCCCAAAATCCACGAATTCGGAGCAGAGGATGTTTGGTCCTCTGCTTTCTCTTCCAGAAGACCATTCAGAAAGCTGGCCTGGAAGACATTTGCTGAATATCTGATTGCTGCATTACCTGATGCTTTCAATTCTTGCAGCTCACGCAGAGCCGAATCATCTGGGAAACAAGATTTCCCGTCCTCCAACCCCACAGTATTTAAGAGAGGTCAAATTCTGACCCCTTTTGAAAAGACTGCCCAGAAAACATGTGCAAGGTTAGCACGTTTCTATGCTCCCATCACCGAATCACTGTCCACCCAGCTCTCACCCAGCGCAACTCTCCGTTTCTAAGCCTTGCAGGCATCTCGCAGCATCACACAGAATACACTCAGGCAATCTGAGTGCATCAATATGCATTCGGACCATCTGTTAAACCCACAAGGCATCCACCATCAGAAGATCTGTAGAGTGGGGAGTCAGTGTTAAGCAGCGAATACGATTTCCTCTTCACCGTTTCTTTTAAAAGGTATTTTGGTCCCAGAATTGGAATGCCACTTAAAGAGGACTTTTTGCTCACAGTGCCACATGAGATTTCAGGTTTCAGAGTAGAAACTGAGATATCGAAAAACCAAGTCGCTTATCCATCTTGTTTCCATTGTAGAGCAGGGAACTCAATCAGGCTCTTGAAGCTGGAGGAAAGTGCCTTCTCCACCAGACAAGGCTTCCTGAACACAGAGTCAGAACCTGCCACTACCTGACAGACATGACTGAGGGAATCAACCCCTACGCTTGATTTGTTCAAGGTGTTCATTTAAATCAAAGCAGCCACCTCTAGGAACAAAGACTGAAAGAACATTTTTGCTTATAGTGTAATAATCTGTTTTAGTAGAAATTGAGTTTGTTAGATTCTGCACTCGCACCTGAACTGTGCCGCTTCAAGATTTCAGAGCAAACAAATCAGTTAAGTTTTAATCTACAAAGTGAGAAGATAAAAGAGATTTATTTTGAAGAGATTACAGACCCCTAACCCAATTACAACAGCCATGCCATTCTGTAACACTGTTCATAAGAATTGAGCTCAATTCAGAAGCCTGTCATCTGGATTATTATTTTTTTAAACACGAAAGGGCTGTATCCCAACACTGAGCTTCAAGCCTAAGAGCATTTTTGTCTGAAGATGATTGACCATAGCAAAAATCAAGCTAAGGAGTGTGAAAAGTGGCTTCAGATCTATTTAGCAGGTGTATGATTCCAAGCACCAGTTGGTAACTAAGTTGAGCATCCAGAGACACAGGAGGCACCAACTATAAGTCAGAGGAGGGACAAGTTCCAGTCTATGGTCACATGGAGGCACCAAAAATCCATTTTTTTCCTCCAACTCTCTGAAGTTCTCTCCTTTCTTGAATCCCTGGAAGAAGAGCTTTATTTCTGCTCTATTCCACTTTACATGGGATTCCCTTTAAGTACAAATTCCCCCTTTCCCCTTACTTTTTAGCATGATCTTTATGCAGGAAGATATATTTTAAAGAGAGCTTGAGTTTGTGAGAACTGCACCTTCCTACTTCTTTGGAGACAAAATGCTCCAAAGTCACGCTCTGTGTAGTGACAGAAATAAAGATCTTACCAATTTCCTCAGAGCCCTGCAGAGTCATGAAAATCATGTAGTGATCAAGTCACAAACACCACTGACCCCATCAGCCTCATGGGCTCGGAGTGGTTTCTGAAGAGCAGGGGACCCCGTAGCCTTGAGCAAGAACACTGTTGGCCAGAGCTGCGACAACGCAAAAGCGACAGGCCAACGATAGCATCACTTGAGCAGAATCTGTCCCACAGGACAACAGTTACTGCTTACCGATCCCAAGAGAACTCCACTAGAGATATTAGAAGTATTTTTGTAGAAATGCCCTCACACACACAAAGGTGGAAATGGCACAAAGCTCTCACACACTACTTCGCTTGCTCTTGTACTAGTTACAGAAAATCCACAGCAGCACAGACTTCAGCACAAACATTAGTCACTCGTGAACATACCCTGGGCTCCAGGCAGCTTGACGTGCCTGCCCGTGCTCCCACTACACCTCCGACGGCAGCGCAGACCGAGCTACAAGGACAGGCACAGAGCCGGGTGACAGAGATTTCAACGTGACAGCGCTATTTCAACAGAAGGTCGAGCGCAGCCCCAGTTTCCTCTAAAAATCAAAGGTTTCAGTAAGACAATTCATGCGATTAAAAGTACACACAGCCTTAAGTCACTTGCTGGGTCACAATCCAGGCGATTCTAAGAATCTGTATGCAGGCAGCTTACCCAGAAATTAACCTACTGCCTTGGAAAGTGTTGCTTAATTTAGAAGAGTGATTACTTACAGCACCTGCTGCTAGCCTCACAGCCTTTGATATGCCAGCTTCTCCAAAATTAATGCTAAGTCTTCTAAAATTATTTACATAAGTAATTAAGGAAAGAACTAAAAAAAGAGACTGCTAAATGTATAACATAACAAATCAGCTGGGTTATCAGCAGCAATTGAAACTATAATTTCCAAAGCAAATAGCATGAGTCAAGGCAGCCTGAGCTGAAGTTGCACAGTCGGTCCTTGCGGCAGACTGACATCCACAGCCAGGCATAACAGAAACGCGCTGCACAGGCGACACACACCAAATTCTGTACGTGCGCAACACCACCATCCCAGCAGCTCCACGCAGCGGGAGAACCTTTGCAAAAGAGGTCTCCTGGTTTTAAAGCCGCTTTACCTGTAGGCTTTAAACCTAAGGGCAAACCCACAGGAGCCTTATCATGCAAGCGTAGAGCCTCTTGCAGGAATTGAGTGCAGAGGTGAGCAAGCAAAGGAGGGAGGAAGAGAAGAGATGAAAGGAGGACTGAGGAAAAGGCTGAGTTCTAAAGGCCTTAGTCTTTTTCTAGAAGTTCCTGGAGTCCCCCTACATATGGGGACTCAAAATAAGTCCATGGGCCCTGATGGGATGCACGCACGAGTTAGCTTGACCAACTTGATAAACTCCTACAACGAAGTGACTGGCCTGGCAGGCTAGGGCAGAGCCGTGGCTATTGCCTACCTGGACCCCTGGAAGGCCTTTGACACCCTCTCCCGTAAGACCCTCACAGAGAAGCTGTTGAGGTACAGGCTGGATGAGCAGGCCGTGAGGTGGACTGAAAACCGGCTGAATGTCCGGGCCCTGAGGGTGGTGATCAGCGGCACAAAGTCTAGTCGGAGGCCAGTCACTAGAGCTGTATCCCAGGGGTCAATACGGGGTCCAGTCCTGCTTAACAACTTCATTAATATCTAGATGACGGGGCAGTAAACCCTCAGCCAATTTGCAGATGACACCAAACTGGGAGGAGCGGCTGATACACCAGAGCCAGAGACAAGCTGGAGAAATGGACTGACAGGAACCTCATGAAGTTCAACAAGGAGAAGTGCAAAGTCCTACAGCTGGAGAGGCAGGAGCCCAGGCGCCAGTACCTGCTGGGGGCCACCCAACTGGAAAGCACCTTGGCAGAAAAGGACCTGGGGGTCCTGGTGGACACCAAGTTGAACACAAGCCAGCAATGGGCCTTTACTATAAAGAAGGCAAATGGTATCCTGGGCTGCATTAGGCAATATATTGCCAGCAGGTCGAGGGAGGTGATTCTTCCCCTCTACTCAACACTGGTGTGGTCACACTTGGGAGTCCTGGGTCCAATTCTGAGTCCCCTGTACAGGAGAGACATGGACATACTGGAGATAGTCCAGCAAGGGGCCACAAAGATGCTGAAGGAACTGGAGCATCTCTCCTGTGATGAAAGGTTGACAGAGCTGGGACTGTTCAGCCTAGAGAAGAGAAGGCTCAGGGGGATCTCATCAATGTCTAAGTACCTGCAGGGAGGGTGTCAAGAAGATGGAGCCAGGCTCTTGTCAGTGGTGCCCAGTGACAGGACCAGAGGCAACGGGCACAAACTGAAATACAGGAGGGTCCCTCTGAACATCAGGAAACACTTTTTCACTGTGAGGATGTCAGAGCACTGGCACGGGTTGCCCAGAGAGGTGGTGGAGCCTCCATCCTTAGAGATATTCAGAAGTTGTCTGGACACAGTCCTGGGCAACTGGCTTTAGGTGGCCCTGCTTGAGCACAGGGGATTGGACCAGATGACCTCCAGACGTCCCTTCCAACCTCAACCAGTTTAATTCTGTGAAATGCATACCTTAACGGGTACAGGCATCGAGAAGAGCACTTCTGATGGCTTCAAAAGGCACTGCAAATCTCTACCTTATTTGTAACTACCAAATGGACATTTCTATTCTGTTTGAAAAACAATGACATTTCAGTAATGGCAACTGAGATGTTGGATACTTCCTTCCAGGGGAAGGAAGACTTCAGAAGTGAGCTAATCGGTGATGTCAAGATTGGAGGCAGCCTGGGCTGCAGTGATCACGCTCTGGTGGAGTTCGCAGTCCTAAGGGATATAAGTCAGGCAAAGAGTAAAGTCAGGACCCTGAATTTTAGGAAAGCAAACTTCCAGCTGTTCAAGGAATTAGTCAATAGGACCCCCTGGGAAACTGCCCTCAGGGACAAGGGAGCAGACCAGACCCAGCAGATCTTTAAGGATGCTTTCCATAGAGCGCAAGAGCTCTCGATCCCCAGGTGTAAGAAATCAGGCAAGGAAGGCAAGAGACCGGCATGGCTGAGTTGAGACCTGCTGGTCAAACTAAAGGGCAAGAAGGAAATGCACAGGCGGTGGAAGCAGGGAGATGTATCCTGGGAAGAGCACTGGGATGCTGCCCGGTTGTGTAGGGATGGGGTCAGGAAGGCCAAGGTGCGGATGGAGCTGAACTTGGCAAGGGATGCAAAGAATAATAAGAGGGGCTTCTACAGGTATGTCAGCCAGAAAAGGAAGGTCAAAGAAAGAAGAAAGTGTACCCCCTCTGATGAGCAAGACTGGCAAACTGGTAACAACAGATGAGGAGAAGGCTGAGGTATTCAACAACTTTTTTGCCTCAGTCTTCACTGGCAACCTCTCTTCCCACACCTCTTGAGTGNGTATCTTCATCAATGACATAGTGGGATCGAGTGCACCCTCAGCAAGTTTGCAGATGACACCAAGCTGAGTGGTGCGGTTGACATACCTGAAGGTCGGGATGCCATCCAGAGGGACCTGGACAAGCTCAAGAAGTGGGCTCATGTGAACTTCATGAGGTTCAACCAGGCCAAGTGCAAGGTCCTGCACCTGGGTCAGGGCAACCCCAAGTAATAGTACAGGCTGGGGATGAAGGGATGGAGAGCAGCCCTGCCCAGAAAGACTTGGGGGCACTGGTGGATGAAAAGCTGGACATGAGCCGACAACGTGTGCTCGCAGCCCAAAGGCCAACCGTGTCCTGGGCTGCATCCCCAGCAGCGTGGGCAGCAGGGCGAGGGGGGGGATTCTGCCCCTCTGCTCTGCTCTGGTGAGACCCCCCTGCAGTGCTGCGTCCAGCTCGGGGGTCCTCAGCACAGGACAGACATGGACCTGTGGGAGCGGGGCCAGAGGAGGCCACGGAAATGATCAGGGGATGGAACAGCTCTGCTGTGATGAAAGGCTGAGAGAGTTGGGGTTGTTCAGCCTGGAGAAGAGAAGGCTCCAGGGAGACCTTATTGCGGCCTTTCAGTGCTTAAATGGAGCCTTTAAGGAAGATGGGGACAGACTTGTTAGCAGGGCCTGTTGCAACAGAACAAGGGGGTTAAATGGTTTTAAACTAAAGGAGGGCAGATTCAGCATAGGTATAAGGGAGAAATTTTTTACGATGAGGGTGGTGAAACACTGGCACAGGTTGCCCAGAGAGGTGGTAGAGGCCCCATCCCTGGACACATTCCAGGTCAGGTTGGATGGGGCTCTGAGCAACCTGATCTGGTGGAAGATGTCCCTGCCCACGGCAGGGGGCTTGGACTAAATGACCTTTAAAGGTCGCTTCCAACCCAAACCATTCTGTGATTCTATGAATTAAACATGGAACCCTTTACCACACAGGTCTGTCTGTCCGAAGAGTCAGCCCACTCGCTTGTGTGTGCAGAAGTTGGAAGCAATTCAAATTTGGGTCTTATTTCTGTTCCTAATCAAGACAGGTTATTTGCAAAAATTCAGCTGGGATCTTAAAACCTCCTTCGTGCATTCATAAGGACTTTTTCAGCAGCTTGAAAACATCTAACAGACTACGCCTGCTTCCTCCCCTGACCCATATATATCAAGCTATAAAAGTTGCAAGTGGCCTATACATAAAGGTTTGCCTTTTAGGAGGTGGAACAAAGAATATAACATTCCTGTCTGAGTGCCACAAAAACAGTTTGAACAAGGTTTCAAAAGGTCACAGTCATTACAGCCTCCCAGAACTAGAGGCACCCAGTTGCAATTCAAGCTCATCTCTTTCAAGCCCAAAAACTTGGCTAAGTTTGCAGGTCTTTCGGGGACACTAAGCAAAGTACCGGAGTGCCTCAGCTCCAGACACTGGCTGCCTCTGAAGCCAAAGAAAACAAAGTAAAACTTAAAGTTCTGAGGTTTAGGAGACCTATGCGGGCAAAATCTCACTTCACCCATCACTTCACAGCTGTGCAGCAGTCCAGAAAGCATCACACTTCATATTATTCCTTAGGATGTTCTTATTTCTTTGCTTACGGCTTACGTATTCAAGCATCTTCTAATCTGTGCAGCTTTCAAAAAGAACCAACTATCTGCTGTTTCACTGCACAATGAATTAACAAATGCTTGCAATAAAGAAATACCTTGAAATAGTTTTGAAGAGAAAATGAGCAAGAGTTTCTGCAGAAAAGGATAATACTCCTACCCTGCCCCCTTGGCCAACTCTTTCTTGCCTACACTAGAGGCTCATAAAATTTAAGGATCCTTTTCGAAATTTTAAGCAACACACAGAAAACCATCCCTCCATAAAACACTACTCGGTGACAAAATGTTACTAATGTGGGTGAAGGAACAACTTCTGCCGGGTAACACAGAATACCTGAAAGTGTACAATAGCTCCGCTACCCACATAGAAAATGAGGACACAGTTTAAGCGAGTTGGGAAAGGTCACACGAGTTTACAGCAGAGGAGAAACACCATGCGGGTTTCCAGACTCCCGTCCTGCTCTGGTTCTGGGTTTTCTGTTTCCACCCTCCAACCCCCTGCTAATTTTGCAAGCGACTCCAGAGCAAGGCACAGATTGGGGATCTGCCGGCTGGGGCAGGCTGCCAGGCAGAAGCTGCTGGGTCTGGTACCACACTCAGAATGAAAACAGTGCACAGAGCAGAGAAGGAGCTGGCAGCACGCTGCCATCCTTACCTGTCTCCTGTGCGACTTCCCTGATCAGGGACATCGGCACTGCTCGCTATCTTTTTCCTTTCCTCCTGAATGAACCTCACAGGTTTGTTCCTGGTTGAAACTATCAACTGGTTACACCACTCTGCCCTACTCCCTGTAGGGCACAAGTGGCATGAAGCAGACCTTTGGATCACCGCTCCTGGCAAAGCTTTTGGTGTTCTTGTTCTGAGCACCGATACCAGGGATAGGATTTTCATTTCAGGCCTCTGTCTCAGAAAACCATTTCACCATCAGGAATTTCTCTACAGTTTCTGCACTCTGAGGTGCTTTAAGCCCTCAGCACATCCTCTCAGGTTTAAATGACTGACACTGACCTTGTTCCTTGTTGACACCAGGCTGAATCTCTGTTGACCTCCACTAGAAGCACATGCTCCAACCTACAAACTCACCCCACAGCAAAGCACATCCAAGCTGTGACGTGACCATCGGATTCCTTTCCATCCAAAGTGCGCTCGTTTACATTGCTCTGCTGAACAGCTGAAAAACACCTATCTGTTCCGACAGGCTTATCTTTGCCCCACCTCCTTGCTGATCTGCTCCTCCAAAACGTTTCCTCCTTTCATAGGAGACTGAGGGCAGGGGCCCATCAGCTGTGTACAACTGTGAAGCCCCAGCATCACCAGTTACTTCCCATCAATTTTAAGTCCTAAACACTTCTAGGATCGATGGCATGAACTGCCACTTCAAGAGAAGAGTTGAGCAATAAAACCCTCCTTTGATTCATGCAAGATGACTATGTGTTTTGGACAAGAGAACCCCAAATTTCTAGACACTCTCTAGAGACAGCTCCTGGGGCAGAGAACAGAGGTAAAACAAAAGCAACAGGGATCTCTCTCAATGGCATCAGTGTTTTCAGATTAACACAGCAAAAAGGAGAAGTATCTACCCTTTATATCACTGGATGCAATAAACAGACATGCCCAACATCTCCGGGGCTTTTGCTTGAGAAAAAATAATTGCCAGCCACCACCAGGTTCAGCAGGACACCACGAGGTCGCAACCGTGCAGTCTATCAACAGTTTAGCTTCTTCAACACCACACTGAGATTTTAATAACAAGGTAGTAAAACTACCTCCAGTACGTGAGACTTTCTGAAAGGGATGCTTACTGCAGCCACCGTAAACAAGCAGCAGATGCTAACAACATGCCAGGTTTGACTCATAAAATTCATTAGCATCTTTACAGAGTTTGTGGGTTGTTTTTCATATTTCTCTTTGTGCACAGTGAAAGGGAGCTTCTTTTATTTACACACCCTGCTTCCAGTACTGCAACAATTGAGTTTTAACACCTTTATCACTTCTTTCTTCTTAAGAGAAAAAAACAAACAAACGACCATGCACACACCCTGGATTTTCCCTTCTTAATGATACAAAAACATTTGACTTATCTGCTCCCTGTCCCTTTCAGGCTTTACAACTGAAATAAAATTTCAGTTCACAGCATTTAAAAAAACAAAAACAAGAAATACACAACTACCTCCAAAAGGTTTGTTTGTGACTTCCAGTGCAATTTGTGTTCATTCTCAACGATTCAGAGAACCACCTTGACCAAATCCCGCTAGCATCACTATTAAATCCGAAGCAACTCCGGCAGGCGCTCCTGTTCCAGGAGATGGGTGAACCGAGAGTTGCAGTATAATACCCTGGCACCAGGCAGAAGTCGTCCGAGCTAGCGTCAAGCCATGGCTGAAAGAGCTCGGAAGCAGATTCACATCCCATTTGGCCATTCCCACGATGGGGACAGCAATGTCAGGCAGAGCTGCAACCGCCATCCCTGTATCTGCCCAGAACCACAAATTGGTGGCCCAAAATACAGCTGCGAGGAGGCAGTCCCTTTGCATCGGTTCAATCCCTCTGGCTGTCAGCCAGCCTGGAGCAAGTCCCACAGGTAGAGAGGACGTAAGAGAAATCAGAATCGGGCCTCCCATCGGTGAGGCAACCAATTTCGCTGGCCTCTTCATCAGTCCCTCAGGGCTGTTTTCACTCTCTCATGAGAATCTGGGATATAGTTATGTAAAACAGATTCCTCACCCTTAATTAAAATAAAGTTCACATGCACACCCTGCTGAAGGCAGCACTAAAAAAAAAAGAAAAAATCATCACTTCTATGAGGGATAAGTCACTTATAATTAAAAAAAAATAAATCTCAGCACGCACACGAGGGAGTGTCGAATACTTGCAGCCACCTGGACAATCACTTCCTATGAAAAGCTGCAGAGGAAAGCCCTGGGGAAAGGAAGGGTCACACAGACTCTCCTACAAAGGCAACGCAGGTGGGATTTGCCCCGCATGGGTGAGAGCTGCAAAACCTGTCCCCATAGTCTACCTGTTCTGAGGCCACAAGCACCAATTCTTCTCCACAGCCTTAGTATGCTCTTTCATCTGTTTTAAAATCGAAGCCCATCTTGTTTTATCAAAAGTTTCCTGGTTATAATAGCATGGGAGCTGATGTTTCAGCTTTACCTGCTGACTTTACCATTTCAACCTCACCCATGTTCCTCCCCTCCTTCCCAAAAGGAAGAGTCCCAGCCATTTTAGCTTTTCCTTGGAAGGCAGCCCGTCTCTTCGGCCCTTTTAGCTGCCTTTCTGCAATGCCACTGTGTCCTTCTGGAGACACGGAGACCCGAATTGCACTTCACACGCAAGATGCGGGTGCATCAAGTATTTATACCGAAGCAAAACGATACCCTTCATCCCTTTCCTGATGAGGATGGTGGCGTTTTTGGTTGCTGCTGCAGTGATGTTTCCCTCTCCATCCTGAAAAGTGAAATCATCCCCAATTTTTTTACTTCCTATTATTCATGCAGCTTTCAAACTATAAAAATAACCTTTCCTCCAAACTTGTAGGAGCTTAAGATCTTGACAGAAGTTTTCTGAAAATCCAAATGTATTGCATCCACTTTAACTCTTTCTTACCAACACCCCACAGAACTTCATGGGGTAGGGCAGCAGGATTTTCATTTTCAGAAGCCGCACTGACTCTTTCCCAACAGTTAACATTGATCTATGTATTCAGAGATCCTTATGACAGACCTTTCCATGCCTGGTAGCGTGACTCTCCAGTGTGCTGTTCCCAGGATCCCCTCTAGAGTCCTTTTTATAGATGGGAATTACATTGGCAACTCCCCAGCCCTCTGGCACGGCAGCCGGCCGTAGCGATAATTATACAGCTTGGCCAGCAGTTCTGCAGTTTCACACTCAAGTTCCTCAGCACTCTTGGTTGAACGCCATCCAGCCCTGGCGACTTGTTAACATCTAACTTATCTATGTGGACTAATTTTTCCTTTTGTATTTATCTCAAATAAGTTTCTTTGATCTACTGGCTACAAAAAGTGCACTTGGTGTGGGAATGTCCCCAACACCTTCAGCAGTTCAGAGTTTATACTCTCTGCTATGGCTTTACCAACTCCAAGTGACCTTTTTACACCTTTGTCATCGAGCACTCCCCAAGATATCCTAATCCGAATGCATTATATCCTAATGTATATAATATTTATGTCCTAATGGATATAAAAAGCAAAGTCCTAAGATCTCAGAAGTGCAGTCCCAAGACAGACTATTTCACCTACCTGCTATCCCTGCTCTGCCCCTCCAGCTGCCACCCTGCCTTTCCTTCCTGGTGGAGGTTTCAGATACCACAAAGAGATCATTGAGATTAAATGTGTCACCATGGCAGCCAGCTCCGCTTTAACACAGGGTGGAGATCCCAGCACTAACAATGCAAGTTTAGGACAGGAGCTATCGGGGCCTAAAGTGGGGCTTCTGTCTGGGCTCCTCCTGGTCGGGAAGGCTGACACAAATGGAAGGTAACTTTTATGCAATGCGATGACATTGATAGATGCCAGGCAATCCGACGTGCAAACGACTGCAGATTTAAACGTCTTACCCTGACTGAAGTACTAAAGCAGGCACTTTCCTCGTTGCCACACAAAGAGTTTCTGTTCCTCACCAGCACATCCCCGTAACACTCACAAGTTCAATGCAAACGCTCCTTTCAGATGAGGCTGTGTGTGAAGCTACCTGCCTGCACAGGCACTTGCAGAGTGGAGACCAAAACAGTTTCCTTCTTCCACACCCTCTATTTCTTGGCATTTATACTCTTCAGAAGCCCATAAACAGTCCTGCCCTCCTCATTTTATAAAACTACACAAATATATAACTCTTTTATCTTCCTTTTGCGTCAATCCCTCCAGCCCCACAGTCATTTCTGTTGCTTTCCTTCAATTTCCTCCTGTTTATCTGCTAGAAAGTAACAAGGATGAAAGGCGGCAATTACTTCAGAAAAAAAATCCCCCCACCCCTGACAATGATTAGCAACATCAGACCCCGTTTTCAGAAAGATATTAAGAGTTTTTGAAAATACTTTACCAGCTTAGGTGCCAAATCCCAACAGTTTCCGAGGGAATCAAGCGCCCACGCGCTTTCTGGATTCCCACTAGATGCCTACCCACATCTTTTAGTATGTAACCACATGAAACACTACTCTTGTTCTCAAGGTTAGGCTCTCCAAGTGCTGCTAAGACAGTCCCTGAATGTTCCCACTGAAACCCATAGGCTACTGAGAGAGTTATGTCCCCAGGTTACCAAAAAAAAAAAAAAAAACACCAACAAAAAAGGGAAAAAAAACCGCACAACTTTTTTTTTTGTTTCATCATGCCCAGCAGATCTTACAGAATACCTGCTGCACAGTTCCTGACAAGATGAAAGTTTCTCATCTTCTTTTCATCTTGGCTATGAATTCTGAGGCACAAATGTTGCCAAAGTCTTTCTGTACATATTTCAGGGTATTCAGAGATAAAGTGATGTCATGCTATACCACAAATCGTTTTCCTGTTCCTCCCTGTGCCTGCTGCTTCTGTGTTTGCCCTTTGTACCTTCTGACAGAAGGAAGCATATTACGCCTCCGGCATAGTTGTGTTT
The DNA here is from genome assembly GCA_013400755.1 of Pelecanoides urinatrix. Lineage (NCBI taxonomy): Eukaryota > Metazoa > Chordata > Aves > Procellariiformes > Procellariidae > Pelecanoides > Pelecanoides urinatrix. The sequence goes on from VZTQ01011575.1 coordinate 50,845, forward strand.
TATGCTCACGATGAGCCTTTTCGGGCAGTGTGTACGTGGAAGGTGACAGGGAATCTCAGCATCTCCATGAATAAGTCAGGAGCATCTGTACAAGAGATGACTCCTGAACTACAGCAGTTTGAGCCAAAGGACTACAAGACGGAAGGAGCACAACAAAACAATGATGTTAGTTAGTGTGACTGGCAGCAGCATTAGCAACCTAATTCTGTCTTGGATCAAAACGATAGTTCCAGCTGGACACCAGCAAGAACTTTGGGCCCAGCTTATAACCTGCTGGGGAAAACATCCTTTCAATTCTGAATCATCTTTTCAAGATCACAGGCAGATATATAACACTTATAAGATGCAAGACATTATGCAGGTAGGTAATGGGAAAATCCCAAAAGTGCTCTGCTACGCTAACAAATGAACCCACAGGCGAAGCGTGGAAGTCCCTACAGCATGGCAGGGATAAGCGTTATGCTTCCATACCAAATCAAAGGAGGATCCAGAACAAGACAACAATGGGAGTGGGGAGAAATACATGAACCAGTTGTGATTTTCTGTCAGGCTCTTTCTCCCAAATAAATTTATTAAAGACAGAGAACCAGTCAGAGAGGGGTCAAAAATCCAATTTGTGCCAAGGACTTTCAGATATGTAGCACAGGCAGGTCCAGCAGGAGCTGACTGGGCAGGTGCTAGAGGTTCAGAGAGCTTGGGGACAGAGGAAGGTAAGAACAAAATAACCAAAATAAAAAGCTGTGTACAGCAGGTACCACAATAACAGACAGATCTTTCAAGAGGAAAAAGGCACTTACTTGTGAGCTAATTCTAAGAAGCCACCAGATCTAGCCATATGTTTTACAGTCCTTACAGCCAGGTTTCAAACCTACAGAGAGCTCCGGGATCTTTAATACTACACCAGCTACCTTCACTCATGTTGCTCTGTTAAGTTTTCTGCCAGGTCAGCTCACAGCCAAGCACTGAAAGGGAAAAGCACCCTTGCCTTTGGATGGCTGCGTGCCATGATGAGCTCAGCTGTGTCAAGCTTCACCCCCTGACTGCAGCCTCCCAGAAAAACTCAAGCGAAGAGCACGCTCCCAGCAGGTGGAGAGAGAACCCTCCTGTCCTTTCATCACGCATTTGGTCTCCAAGAAAATGCAAGTTCAGAATTATACTTTTAATATTAATTTTGAGTTGACCACATCAAAGGAAAATAGCTGCCAACAGCCACATCCTGGCTTTATAGTTTTATGATGAGGGGGCTGGTTTCTGGAAAAAAGCAAACACAAGCTTCTCATCTGTTAGTCAAGAAGAATGCAAAGTCAGCCACTGACTCTTTCCTTCCAAATTTGTAGTTAGTTCATTACGAATTTAGGATCAGAGCCCTCACAGAGAGGTCAAACAGTCTTTATGCCGAAACTAGCACAGGTTATGCTTTACGCAGAAACCTTTCACCGCTCCTCCTATTCACATCCCAGTGAAAAGAAAAACAATGCCAACAAGAGCCCCGCCACAGAAGGAAAGCGCGTGAATTCACGAGAAAGGAGGAAGACAGACCACAGAGATCACACATGTCATCCTGCTGGACGTCGATGATTTACCTGCAGCTACAGGAAGTACAGATGGAACCGAATCTCAAGTCTTCAAAACCAAACACAGCTACACTACGTATCGGATGAGATCACCTTGTTGCGGTCACTGCTGCTCGATACTGACCCAAATTAACAGGGTGGGATTCAAAGAGCAACTGAACATCATCAGGTACGCAAGACATCCCCTGTAATATAATACTAAACTTAAAACTTGATGACAGAAACAGACATGATGTTAAGAGCAGAAAGCCCTGTGCTGCTCAGGTGAGATTCTTTTAATCTCCGTGACCATTACCTCCTGAACTGCACACCGATGCATTTGATGCTGCCGCATGGCAGCATGTGATCCAACATTTTTGAAACAAACAAAAAAAGCCCACACAAGCACTGTTGGTGGCATTTGGACTAGGTCCCAGGATAAGTAAGTATTGGATCAGAAGGCAGGAAGGGCTCTTGCAGGATGTACCTAGTGTTAGAAAGGATTGGCTCTTAAAAAAATAGCAAAATAGCATCTAAAATAAAATTGATGACGTGAATTAAACAAACAAAAAAAAAGGCATGATCCTGATGATCCCCATATCAGCTGCAGGAGATGAAGGAAATCAAGCTGAGATCATTTCAAGATTAGTATTTTTTAAAAGTAGCCAGTAACTTTAAAAGAAGACACTGCACGCAAGAAAAGACATTTTTGGTTGGACCAAGTAAATGACTAAATTCTTACAAATATGGCCAGCTCATCACTTCTGAATGTTTTTCTTTTGCAACTCAAGGACTCGTTTCAGAGAGACACAGAACAAATGAAAAAGCCGGCACTCAGAAGTCTACAAGGAAGAGGCAATGAGGTTTCTGATCATTTAACCTACCCTTGACGCCTTCTCCTGCCCTGTCCCCCCAAATCCCCTCTTCATCATGAGTAAATTGGAGACACGTTGCGGGGGAGGGGGGGGGCTGTTAATAGAAAGTGGCAGGACGCTGTTTCAGCAAGTATAACTTTCATGTGAAAGCCAGAAGTCCTACTCTGACAGTGCAGTGAGTCACTGGATGACAAGTCATTGAGGCATTTAGATACTGGTTTTGAATTCTAACAAATGACAGTTTTGCCTTGTCTAACTGAAGGATGTGCCTTTATTGAACCTAGAATTTAAACACCGCCTGTGACCGTCTGCCTCCGTTTAAAGACAGCCTACACAGAAAGATACACTGGTGGTGTTCTACTTTCTGGCTTTTGGGAGAGCCCTGAAGGAATCTGAGTTTTTTGCTTTTTCTTCTTGAAGAAAGTCCTGCTTTTGCCACTCCCAGCCCTACCTTCACCTCCTCAGCCTTTCCAAATCTACGCATTTAAGTATTTCCAGATATCTCATCAGCAAAACTGCCTGCTTGACAGAGGAAGGCAATGAATGAGTCTAAGGCTTCTTCCCCTGTCCAGTCTTCATCCTCCTCCCAAGCCCCGAAGAGGCTGCTTCTTACTGGGGTGGAGGACAAAATATTTTAACACCCTGCTGCTCATCTGTGTTTGCCCAGACCTTCAGGATCACAGATGTACGAGGACTCTGTTTCTCATCAATCTCAGGGTGGTCAGGGAAAGTAAAGATAAGCAGGAGATGAACAATGTTTCTGTAGAAAGGCAAAAGGAAAATAAACAAACAAACAAAAAAGGCCTTAAGAGATGCAAGTAAGGAATGGAGACAGAGAAAAGAAACCAACCAAACAGGAAGAACACAGAAGTTAACTTCCAGTGTGCATGTGGGAACTAAGTTTAGTGTAATTGTCAGGGCTCCCAGATACGGACAGAGAGACACTAGTCTGTCATTAGAGGTTACAGCTTCATCAAGATGAAGTGTCAGTTTAATTCTGTTCATATTCTTCAAAATCTGGTTTAGGAACATATGCAAGGGAATAATGCAGGCCTGGAAAACTAGTTCTAGTCCCACTCTTTCAGACTCTTTTGGCATTGGCCTGGTAGTGGATGAGACTCCTGCTGCTTTTTGTGAATTTGGTACAGTCTTTTTTATCATTCTGTCTGCTACCAAGGGAGTCAAAATTGCGTAGGACAAGATTTTATAAGACATGCAAATGTAAGAGACTGCAATTTTTACCAGACACCTTATTACAATGACATATAGGCTGATGCAACAACAAGAAAGTTGATGAGCCAGAAATTAAAAGACAGATTTTTTTTTATTAGATCAACAAAACTGTGATATAATGCTTGTCACTGGTGCTGCAGTTCCCCCTCTTTCCTCCCCTCACAACTTCTCTGGGTTTCTGTAAGGCTATCCAGTGAAAATTTCAGTGATTTTGGAGAATTAAGTTATAATGTTAATAACTTGCTGTTAAGATGCAGTAGATACCCTCACTTCCCCCCACAAAATTAGGAACTGGAGCCAAAGCCTCTGTGTCCTTAAATCTCATTATTTAAGTCTTCAAGGCACACTTGGATCAAATTCTGTCATTTCTCTCTGCAGATAGGAGTGGGAGAAGTCTCTTCTATATGACACAGATTTTTGCATAGCTTTCACATCTCCAGAATCTTGGAGCTTAACAGAAAGCATCAAACACCTTAACACACACCCACAACATGCATACATTTTACCAAAGAACCTTACCAATTACTTTGATTATCAGAAAGCGGATGGTTTCGATGAAGGGCTATGCGGCATTATCACAATTCATTCCTAGGCCACCCCTTTGAGTTCAGCTCCCAAAGCTTTTGCGTTACCATCCGTGATCTGCTGCAATCACGATGCCAGAGAAGCAACACTGAAATGGAACTCGCATCTTACTCCAAAGTGGGACTGAAGACCAGCACGATGGCAGGGCAAAACCGGGATGCGAACTATAAGCTTGTGGTTAATGTTTTGTGGTTAAACGGGAGAGTTAGCTCTCCTGGGCAGTGTGGCAAGAAAATTCAATCAAAACTTCTGTGGAAAAAAGAATGAGCAGTGACCACATCCATGAGAAGTGCCATCCACTTAACAATCACTCCACGATCTTCCTTCTACGTCTTTATCTTCCTCCAGCCTCCCTCTTGCATGGAAACTGAGCGTTCCTAAGGCAAGTTCTCATTTCAGCAAGAACTGCCACGAGTCAAGTGGCTCAAACCCTCTAAAGCAAATCCTTTATTAAAGATATTATTTAATAAAGTACAATACTTAGTAAAGCACAGAGATTCACATTGGAAATCCAGCTTTAAGTCATCTGAGGTTCCACAGGCAATTAGATCTGTAGCCTGAAAGTCACATTTCTGTATTATGGAGGCCATATACGTATTTCTTAAGAATTAGGAAAAACGTGACACTTTTCCTTTTTATGAATCAATGTTCCTTTTCACAAACTTGTTCCTTGAGTTCCTGAGCTTGAATCAAAGGGTTTCCCCTCTATGTGCTTTGTTTTGAAACAGATTTGTCTGATTTGCTAAAAATTAGCCAGTATATGAATATCTGCCTTTTAGTTTTTGACCCTAATTACAGTGACATTAGTCCAATTACATGCTGATTTGGATCACTCGCAATCAAAGCAACTTTTAGTACATAATACTATGAGTGAGTCTTCCAGTCTATTAAAAACAATGTTTTACTAAATAAAACACGACAAACTTGGGCTCCACTAAGAATTAACACACTCTGTGGTTTGCAAAGGAAATGACATTAAAATTTGTCTTGAGTGAGGTATTCCTGAAAGGATAAGGACATATAAATTGTTCTGTTTCCAGAAGAACTGCAAAATGTAATGGGAGTTTTATAATTGAGTGTCTTATTAATTTTAATGAGCTAATCAATATTGCATTTCAAATCCTGATGTGTCCATTTGCTTCTAATTCCTTTTTGTGCCATGCACTCCCTGGCCTTTGCAGCTGTTACCTGACTGTCAAAGCTACCTTCTATTACGAAGGAACACCAGAGTTCAAACTCAGGTGAGCAGTTTAATGAACTAGAAAAGCAAAGGATACATTATGAGCCTGACCTCATTCTTTTTTCCCCGCTCTACCTCAACACACGTTAGAGTTACAGAGCTCAGTAATGGCCTCAAATACACGCTGCACCTTACACAGAGGTTAAAATGGAGCCTTGAGCTAAAACGAATCCAACAGCTTCAGTGGTACAGGCAGGATTGGGAAAGGGGGGTTGGAATATTCCTCCCTGCTGCTGCTGAAGGAAATCAGCTTTTCCTTCATCCCAAACAAGCCTGAACTATGGAGGCACGTGAATTCTACGTTCAGCTGTGACTTCTAGCCTCTCCAAAGCATGACTGAAATAAGACATTCTTGAAATACCTGCTAAAGGCAAATGATAGATTCATGCTGGCACAAAGCCTTTAAGTTGAACTTCTTGATGAAACTGTGTAATGTTCACTTACATCTAGCTGGGGAAATTAAATCCAAGTTTTACAAAAGGAATCTTTTTACAGAGGAGTTTGGGTTAAGTGGCCAAGCCACTCATATTTTAAGATCTGCAGAGAATGCACATTTGGGAATATGTTGGGAATATATTGGAAATCCTTTACGCTAAAGAAGTGATACGGTATTTCACATTACACTAAGCTTTCTATATGTAAATGAGGAGAAAAACCACATGAAGCAAGCCACCAGTTCAAATAAAAATATTTCTCACTCCAGCTCCTATTTCATGAATAGAACATAAGCCTTGACAAACGGGCTTCGTCTTGTAAGAGAGGCATCATCTAAAACACTTGCGTGCCACTTACAGCCGTTAAGAGAATTGATAGTTCAAAGCCCTGCTGATGCTTACAAAAAGTAACTCGAAGTCCCAAAGTGGTGCTGGGACACCTTAGCAAGTCAGTCTGCGAAACTGTATCCTAACCTTTTGTATTTGGTTTTCCTTCTCTCTGCTGCCATCTGTGAAGCCATCAAATGCCATCAGCTGTAAACCATGGACAGACACACTCTAACGACATGCATCAAGCTCATAAGAGCAGGAGAGGATGCCTTAGGGTAAACTTGGACAACTCTCCCCGCCCCAAAAACACACACAATGTGAATCGTAATTATTTTCCTCCCCATTCTCCATTTAGGTTACAGGTATGGACTGACTTTATGGAAAAAAAGAGAACAAAAGGCATGAAGCAAGGCTTTATGCCCCACTTGCACGCAGCATGTACTTGCCACTTGACTTGCTTGTAGTCCCACAGCTACAGGCCCACCTATATCACGGAGATGTTTGCAGCTACCTGTCATATACTGCAAGGTAGTCACAATATATTACATGCATTGCCTCTCACATGGTAATTGGGATCACAGAGAGCTACTGTAGGAGAAATTATTTCTTTTCAGAAGGTACATTTGGTTACTACTTCTGCAGTCTTCCGATTTGGCCTGATTTTCCCAAATTAGGACTTTTCTTCTATCCCATTAACTTTTTTTTCTCCTCCTTTATTTACACCTAAGATGATAAAAGGATGCCTGATTTGCCACCATTTTACATCACTGATTCTAGACAGGAAGTAGGAGATAGAATGACTTTAAGGAAGTTATATCAGCTTAAGAGTGAAACAAACTAGTTATATCGCAGGTCCAAAGAGCACAGAGTGCAAGAAGGAAAGAAACCATGGAAGGAAAGTTATTGTTTAATCTGCACCTCAGACTAGACACAAGAGATAGAGAAAGGCCATCGTTAGCTATACAACTGGAAGCCAGAACACTTGGATTGCCAGTTTGAACAGCTATTCCAGAGCCTAGACAATTTACCAGAAGTACATTAGCACATAAACCAGAACTGAATACTTCCACTTTTTCTTCAAATTCCCCTGGAAATGCACTTAATCAGATGGCTTTTTTGTTTCCCCTTCCCCCACCCCAACAAACAAGTGCTAAAACGAAGGGAACCTGTGAAAGCTATGCTACTTTGCCAGTGGATTTGTTAGCAATGCTGCCTGCCTGCATCCCCGCAGTGAGAGGAGCAAGTGAAACTCCTCTCAGCTACCTGCTGCCACGCACGACACAACACATGGGACTTAAAGGAGACCAGGATGACTACAAAGAGGAATCAGCATTTTTAGAGTGCAACTCTCTGACCTATTTTAAAACGACTACTGGAGGACGACACATACCACATCCTAAAAGGGCCTTTTCCTCTCTACTGATCATACTGGGAGATTGGGGAGACTTGTTCAGCTCTGAGCATCTGTGTTTTCATCAAGTGAATCCCATGAAGGGCCCTGAAGCCGTGACACGCACCCCGCTGCCACGTGCTGAAAAGGAGACAGAGCGTGGGAGGACCCAAAGACTTGTCTGTAGCTCTGAGGATGTGTCTGAGGAGGAACAGGACAACAGTAAGCTTCCCCCTGCACAAAGCCAGGAGCAGTCATCACCAGTGGCAGCATTGAGTGTTACCTCTCACAGCCATAACGTCCACATGTACACGTGCCGTACGCAGCTGCACCCAAGTTCAAGGGATTTCAAACTTGGACTTAAGTTTGAGTAAAAACCTGGTTAGCGTAAGCACCGTCAGACATTTTTAAGCTATTCATTCCTAAAGAGCATCACATGCCTTATGCTCAGAAGGGAAGAACTGATCACAGTGACTTATGTGCCGCATGAGTGAGCATCTGCTGACAGTCCCAGTTCTGCTGCCACCAAAGGGAACGGACCCAGCCATTCCCTTCTCTGCAAACAGGGGTGCAAAGCAGTTCCTCCCAGGTGAGAGCTGTGCAAGTGCATAAGAAGAGTCACACACTAGACAAATTATTTTCTCTGTAAGAGCAAGCCCTCAGAATCAAGCAGAAGATGTCTACGTTCTCCCCAATTCCTATATAGGCCAAGACATCAGGCTGAGAAAATGAGTTCAGCTCCTTGCCAGGCATAGAAAAAGGCTCTTTCACACAATACGATTCTGGCACACAATATTCTTTTGCCTTCCCACAGAGGTAAAAACCCAACAAGAGATATTCTTGTACCTGTCAAAGCGCTAAAGATTGACTAGGATTTAAAGAAGTATGACTTTTGGTTTTAGTTGCCTGGTTTCAGTCTGTTTCTTGTACCTCCTCACAAAGAGTGGTTGTTTTTCAGATCCTTTACAAAGTCTATTTGCTTCTGTTATCTGCTGTTGACAGGATGAACTGTAAACCCAGATCACTTTAAAGGTGGAGCTCCGGATCATTTCTGTATTCTGCTGCTGAGAAAAGACTATTTCAGCTCTAGGTGGTTCCGTACACTCTTAAGGATATAAAGGAACCGGACCATAACAACTGGCTTTTGAAATGACAAAACTTCTCACCCTGAGGAAGCAAGACAGGTGCACAAAAGGGAGAAAGAAGGAAAGAAGCCACGCTGCAGCTCACTCATATTTAAAAAAAAAAAACCAACAAAACACTAGTTCACAAACTAGGTGAAACTCATGCACTTATAGTCAAAGCTGAGAGAAAAGGTCTGCACAGACCTGGAAAAGGATACACAAGAATCAGCAGTCATCAGACAAGTCTTTGACCCCTTGGGCAAAAAAAGCTAACATCAGTTTTTCATCCAGTGCAAGCAAGGCAGTCAGAAACACAATAAACGAGCAATATATTTTCACTCATGGAAGTTATGCTGGACTTGTCACATTTCTTCCAATATCCTCGTGATGCATGGAAAAGCATGAACCAAAAGCCTTACATTTCCTTACTCTTTTTTTCTGAGCAACATCCACAGCACACAATAGTCCCTAAAACCAGTCAAAGCATTCCCGCTGTCATACTACAGAAGCATTTTCCTCTTCAACTTTATTTTCGGCTTTCATTTCCAAGTCAAAGAATGGTAGTTATATCATCCCATTTAAAGCTGGTCCTTCCCCACAGAACTCGGCAAGGCTAAATACCCACCCAGCTTATCAGTCTCCAGTCTTGAACTCCAGCTTTGTTATACAGTACAGCTAAGAACAAATTCTGTCCTGTGGCACAAGACAGGGGCAATCCACAGTTTAACAGATTCATTTAAATTTCCACCGTACCTTCCCTTTTCCGTGCAGGGATGAGCTTTACTTCTCTGACTTATCCACAGAAAACGCACAGGGAAAAGCAATTTCTAAGCATTCGGCAGACTCACGCACACAAACTGTTCCACAAGGAGCAGTTTTTCCAGCCTTATCCTAAAAAGCTGTGAGCAAGATTAACACACCCACACTAAGAGATATTAGAACAGCAGAGGGGAAGATGCTCCCTGCTTTGCCAGGTAATGCGTGCAACACCAGGAAACTCCAGGTATGGAGAAGGGGGAGGTAATTCAGTGAAAGGCATCCATGAGTCACTGTACAAAGAGTAATTGCAAGCAAAGAGAACAAACACTCTTCCGTCTGTGCCCGCCACAGCCATTTCACCCAACTACAATACCCGCTTTCACTTTGAAAAGCTTGGCTAACTAAACAGCTTTTCCAGTTGTTCTTACATATATATAGAGAGAGCATACTAAATCACCGCATAAAGTACATGCCTTACAGCCGGTAACAGGTCCCCAGCAAAGAGCCAGGTTTTCACATCTATTTATAAATCTTGTTCCTGAAGAAAAACTCCTGGAGGTAATGTCGGAGTAAGGATCAAGTAATGCTCAGCAGAAGCAGATGCACCATGACACATACACACGGATGGGGCCAGCTATTCCCAACAATCACGAATTTTAAGCCCGCTGGATAACAAAAGCAGCAAGAACAGGGACTGCAGGCATGGGAGAGCTGTAGACTGGGGCATTTCCACACTCAGTGGAAGAGAGAAGCGCTGCTGCCCCTGAGGGCTCGTCCTGCTGGTGCTGCCTCTCCTTCGAGCTCCCAGGAGCATTCGAGAGCACCCAGAGGTCCCACCCATCCCGCGATGTCCCTTCACTGCTACCCACTCCCCAGGCAGAAGCCCCTGCTTTGAGCAGGAGGCTGGACTAGAGACCTCCTGAGGTCCCTTCCAATCTGAATTATCCCACGATCCCAAGTTCAGCTTTGCTTTTAAGTACTCTGATAGCAAAAATCCACGGTTTCATACACACACACGGACGGGGGGGTTAAAAGACACGCTCCCACCTCTCCATCCCTGTGCACCAGCCACACAAAGCCCCGGGCTGCATCACCCCATCGCCCAGCAAGGGTCCAGCTCCTCAATTCTTTGTGTTTGCCCAAAGCACCCGCCCCTCCAGAAAAGCCAGGACGGGGTGCTCAGCAGAAACTCTGGGCTGAGCCTCGATTCCCACCCCAACCTCTGCCCCGGGACCCCAAGCATGCGGCCCCAAACGGCTCCCCGCTCGCAACGCCCGGGGGCTGAACACAACTCCCTTTGTTAAATGAATGAGCCGGGGAGGCAGGAGGAGGGAGCCAGGCTCGGTACCCCCCTCCGAAAAGAAAAGGGGAAGAAAAGAAAAAAAAAAAAGAAGAAAAAACCCGGCCGCTCAACCTCTTTGTAAACTTCCCGGCTAGAAAACAAGAAGCGAGGAAATCCCCTTCCCCGGCCCGGCGGGACTCACCTTCCGCCCGCCGCAAGGTGCTGCCGGCTCTCCGCCCGCTGGCCGCCCTGCCCGCGCCCCACGCCGCCTCCAGCCGCCCCTATTGTCGGCCCGGCACCGCCTCCCTTCGCCCTCCCCGCCTTGCCGCTGCCATTGGTTCCGGGGGGGCCCGCCCCGCCGCCCCCCTGCCGCCAAGGTGGGCAGCCGGGCACGGCGGGGCAGCAGCCGGGGGGAGAGGCAGGACCCTGCCGCTTCGGTCGGGAAGGGGGCGGCGGGGGGAGCCTCCGCTGGGGAGCAGCATCGTAGCCGTGTGGCCCAGGGTGAAAAGTTTTTTGGGGGGGGCGGTGGTACCTTCCCGGTGCAGCAGATCTGGAGCCCGGAGCTCGCTTCGCCTCTCTGGTGCCTCGGGAAATCCGCGGGCTGTGCTGCAGCCCTGCTGCCGCTGCAGGCTGCTGCCCGGAGCCCGGCACCTTCGGAGGGCAGAGGGAGGGAGCGGCGTTGGCCCGGGACGTAAAAGCCTTTCGTGATCACGCCATCAACGGCGCAACAAGGCGGGAGCGGATCACCGGCAATTATACCCTTGGCATGCAACACTGTAATGACTTTATTTCTGTTATTCGTATCACACTGTGCTATCGCAGCGCCGGCTCCATTGTGCGAGGGACTGTGTGCATGCAGGTCCAAAAAAGGCAAGAGTAAAGCGGGCTCTGCCCTGCCTCTGTGTTGCACAAGCCGAGACGTCTGTACCTTGTATTGCAGGGATACGGGTGTTTGCTCTCCCCGAGATCCAAAGCTCCCTGGAAACTTGTCACCTTGGTTAACAGGAGTTTTCGGCTCAGCGCTTGTGCTCTGCTGAGAGAAAAAGAGGAGGGATTTGATCGCACGCAGACAGCTTCCCCGCTCCCAAGAGCAGAGCAGGGGCAGGGTGAGGTGGTGCGCTTGGAACATGCTGCCTAGACATAGAACAGCAAGATGTGAAGTGAAGCAGGTAGATACAGACAAAAGGGAGACAAATGATACGAGTCACCACACCAGACCTGCCTTTTATACCAAGACAGCATGCCCATATATGACAGATTAAGACAGCGCTGCCACAGTCTTGCCCTTTCCCCTTGTACCGACGTTTATCAGTTCCAGTGGCAAGTTTCTTCGGGAGGTAAACAAGCAGAAAATTAAGCTCGTAAAAATAACCAAATGGAGGAAGTGAGAATGCGAGTCTGGGGCTGGTAGGGAGAGTGGGATTGCAACAGAGCTGATTTCAATCAGCTTAACCTGTTGTGGAATTGCACACTTAAAACTACTTCCCTCTGTTGGATACAGTTAAAATTGGATTCAAAACCCCACACACAGACTGACTGCATGAACTGCCCCGGAGCACGGTCTGTCCATAGTCTGTGATCTGGCTGCAACATAAAGGTGCTTGTGTCAGTACAGGGCAGTATATCAGTCTCTTCAAAGGCAGCCGCGATCAGCCTGTATCAAGAATCCCTGTGATTACCTGATTGCTGCAGGAGGGGAACGGAGAGGAAAACCGTGCAGCTCAGCTTGAATGCCGGCTCCACAAAGGGGGCACCATCAAAGCTGGAGTTAAAGCTGAACCGTTCCCCTTCAGCCCTGAACTGAAACCTGAAGAGTAACTTCCTTTTGTACCACATTCAAAATCACAAAGCCTTTTCAGGAGCATGGATGCACCCTGATAATCTAAAAACTAAATCTTGAAGCCAGGCAAGAGATCTGTCCAAAACACTCACAAACACGCCTTGTTTGACAAGGTATTTTACCAAATACATTCGTTCAATCACTTGGAGAGTGGCTGCGTAAGGTAATTGCAGTGCTTGACCTAAGGCCTGGTCCATGTACAGCTGGTGTCTTGCTCTAACAGCCCCTGCTGTAGCTGTATTTGTATCTGTACAAAGGTACTTAAAGCAGCATGAAATAACCAGGGCTTTAATTGTAGATGCTTTTAAAGCCACTTCAAGATGAAAGAAGACTTCATCTACACACAGGTTAACTCAGTTCAGAAACTGTCTCAGTTAAATCTTCGTATCTTCACTGCCAAGGGAACTCACCAAAACATTCAGAACTGTATTCTTACATTTCATTGTTATCTTACTCTGTAGTAATGCGGAATCCTAAAGAGATATTCTGAAGAGATATCCTGGCATTACGATACTTAAAGTTTTCTGAATTTACCCAAATTTTAAGACTCCTTTGTCTGAAATTATTGCTGGATATTTCAGAGGGAGTTCCCACACAAAAGGAGGGACAGGCATTTGGGATGTCCATGAACATCATCAGAATGGAATATAGAGCTACCGCTGCAAAACAGCATTTGGTACTCGAGAAAGGAATGAGTGAAACCTAGATCATTTTATTTGCGTTCTAAGCGCTCAGAGCAGAGAAGGTGCTCAGGGGGGTTTCAAGGAAAGGATCCATCTTGCCTTGTACTCAGGATAAAGTCAGATGTCTCCCTTCCAGTATGAGGGGGAAAAGGGGATTTCTTACACCTCAGAAGGGTCTCCTGTGTTCTGTGGGAAGAAGCCTGGCACCAGGCCCCAGCCTCAAAGACCAACTCTGTTGAACAATCGATTTTACAGTGATCCTGTAAGAACCACATTTTCCTCCCCTTCAAGACGTACAGCAGAACGAGCAGCCCAGCTGCCATAGGGCATAGCCTGATGATTTCGTCTTTGTCAGCAGTACCTGTATTGATAGTTCTTACCCTGCTGTGCTCTGCTCTGCTCCTGAGCTGTTCCCTGCACTGTGCCAGCGCAGCTATTTGTGCAGCTATGTCATGGAAGGGATCGAGAAACTGGCTCACCTATGATTTTTCCTGGTGTTTTTCAGCCAGATCAAATCCCCAAATATCTTGGCTGACACAATGCAAGGGGAACACAAGAGCATGTGAAATCACAGAAGCTAAATCTCAGCTGAGGGACAGTAACTTGTTATGACGTACCAACTTAGTCACCTGCAATCATCCGCCCACTCCTCTAGCAATTAGAGACCAATTGGCCTCAGTCTACAAGGAAGAAACCAGAGTTCACGAATGACTTGAAAACTAATTACAAGTCTCTGAGTCTTAGTAGTCAGGCAAGGATTAGAAAAAGAAAAAAAGGAGTCCTATAGTCATACAATACACAATTACAAAGTTCCTCAGCCAAAGATCTCACTGTGAAGATGTAGAAATAGCAAGCACCGGCAAGCAAAACTGAAGGTGATGGTGGGTCAGCATACTCCTGCCTGGAGGTTTCTCACCCAGTAAATCAGAAGTCAGTCCAGCAAAATAATGTTGTTACACTGGTGTGAAGTGATGAAGAAGACAGACTATGAATCATCGCTGCCCTACATATCGTATAAGCTTGTAGAGCTCTGCAAAATGTACATAAAACACTTCCAAATCAGAACGATCTCCTTTTCATTCTACTTTGTCCAGATAACACAATAGACTAAAGCAGTGGGAAATGTGCTTTTGGACACAGATCTATGATGCACAAGAGTAAATGTTTTCTCTGAACAAACATACAAAAGCACGTCAGCAACAATCTTTCATTTCCTCAGTAAGTTTTAGGGTGTTCTAGGGCCAGAAAAGCAAAATAGCAAAATGACAAAAGGGCCAGAACACCTGACTGGTGGGGAGCAGCACCTGGTTCCTATCTTACATACCCTGCTGTTAGATGGTGTGTAACGCCCATCACAAAGGAAGCGAGAATCAGTTCCAAAATGTATGCAAATAGCACATTACACCTGGTGCATATTTAACACGGACATGCATTTCCTACCATCCTGGAGAAAGGTTTGCTAAGATTTTTCTGCCTAGAATGAGTTCAAATACGGGGATAAGAACCAGGGCCGCCATTTTAGCAAAGCTGGCTCTGGATTGCACTTGTTTGATCTTAGCACTGTCTGCGGTTTTATCAACTGAAATCAAAAATCCAGCTTATGCACTACCATTTCTCAGTATTTGGCTATATCCAGTTATTTCATTCTGGATAAATGATTAGAGCGTCATACTGGACATGTTCCCACTTGCCACTTGGTCCTTCATTTCTGTATCGAGAGGCTCACAGTAAAGAGTCAGGATCTGTCTGGTACAGGTATAACAGTAATTACAACCTGATACATTTTTGTGATGCTTAAATCCCAAATCATTCAGGTTCTCTTTAACTTTCTTCTTGGTTAAGTTACCATATAGCTGATTGAAAACTCAGAGGAATCTTCATGCCATTCCAGTTTTAAATCATCCCTTACTGCTTGATTGAAGTCCTGGAATCTGGCAAACCTCTGGTGATGAACACACTGTTACATTCCAGATCTCCTTTAGCCAGGAAATTGCACAGAGCCAGCTAAGAGCACTCAGTGCTTTGGTGAGCAGTCAGCAAGTCAGGGTGAATACTAGGGAA
>VZTQ01011577.1:9440-61327 GCA_013400755.1 Pelecanoides urinatrix
CGGGGGTCCTGCCCAGCACCCCCACCAGGGATGGGGTGTTGGTGGGGGGAAGCAGGCCCTGGCAAGGGAGGGATGCTCGGGGGCGGCAGGGCCTGCGGAGAGAGGGTAGGGCCGGCGGTCGCCGTTGGATGGGGCTGGCATCTCGCTCCGAGGGGTGGCTGCAGGGAGGCGACTGGAGGGTCTGAGCTCCCCTGGGGGCCCGCTCCCCTGTGCACCCCGGGGCTGGGGGCAGCGGCCGTACGAGCAGGCTGCGGCCCGGGGCGCGAGTGCCCAGTGGGGCCGGCAAGAGGCAGGAGGCGTGGGGTCGGAGGCAGGGCACGTCTGCGCACCCTGCGTGCCCAGGGCTGCCATTGCCTGGCGCTGCCGGCGTTGGCACCCGGGGCTGCTTGCAGGGACATGGGGACGCTGTGGGCACTGGGTGTCTCGGTCAGTCCGGAGCACGGGGGGACAGGGGTGTGGGGGAGGCTCAGGGGACTGTGAGCGCGTCGTCTTGCTTGGTCGTGGGCTGTGGGGTGGTGATGTTGTCCCTCAGGCGGGGTTCGGCTTTCCCGTGTAACCGTGCTACAGCGATGGGCCATGCGGCAGGAGCCGCGTCCCCCCCGCGCTGCCCCGCCGGCCCCGCCACCGGCCGCCCCTCGGCTCCCGCAGCCGCCGAGCCGCAGCCCTCCCCTTCCCGCGCCGCTTCTCGCGGGTGTTTGTTCCACACTAGGAGCTCCCGCAATTAGGATCACAAAAGCGGTGTTACGATACCTGCAGATCTCAGGGTTGTGGAAAGGTTCAAGCCGTTTTTGCAAGGGCGCTCTGGAAATGTAGATGAGGCGCCTGGGGACATGGTTGAGTGGCCATGGGGGGGTTGGGTTGATGTTGGACTCAATGATCCTAGAGGTCTTTTCCAACCTTAGTGATTCTGTGATTCTATGAAATGCCGCGTCGGACACCGCGGGGCTTGTCCCCCTGCCCCGGAGCCCACGGGCGGTACCGGAGGGGGGGTTTCGGGGGAGGCCGGTGAGGCAGAGGCTGCTGTGACCCCCCCTGCCCCAGGCCAGTTCGGCTCAGCTAGCCTAGCCCTGGTCACAAGCACAGACGTGCCGCATACCGTGGCTCCAGCAGTCCCCAGTTGCTTTCCTGCTTCCGCAGAGCGGAGCCCAAGCCGGGAAGAGACGGACAATGGGAAAACCACCTGCCTGGTGCGCGTGGCCGCGCTGTGGCCGTCCGGAGCAGCGGCTGCCGGGGGGAGAGAGGCCCGGAGGATCTCTCTTCCCTCAGCGACAGCGCAAGGCACCACTAAAGAAGTCGGCCGACGCTCAGGTTGCTGCGGGGTCCTCTCCGAGGAAAGGCCGGGGCTGTAGCAGCCCCGCTCTTCTCCTTCCCGCTTGTAGCTGTGCTTTTCCAGCCGCGCCGTGCGTGCGGCTGAGAGGTGCCACGTGCCCGGGTGGGCAGTGCCCGCTGCGGACTGCGATAAATGGTGAACTGTTGTTTTTTTCGTTCGTCAAACTTTGTAACTTTGTCTTGTGATATGTGTTAGCAAAAAGTTAGTGAAATCATAACCACGTTTGTTAAAGTTCACTCAAGTTTTCTTAGAGCATTAAAGTTTGGAGGGGTGTGATAAGAAATTGTTGCTTAACACCTTGAATACCCCTGGCCTCAAGAAAGAACAAGACAGAACCTGTCTGGCAACAAGACCAGACCTGAGGGGAAGGGGGGGCCGGAGCCGATTGCCACTGGAAGACAAAAAGTATAAAGAGAGGACTGAAAGACTGTTAAACTCCCCTTGGTGGAGCAGGAGACTCCCCGGCCGCCCAGCGCTGTTTTGTTTACTTGTCGTTTGCTTTAATAAATAAAAAAATTTTTAATTGACTAGTCTCTGTCACTTAATTGGGCAGGTAACTTAGACCACGCGCCCTGCTCCCTTTGGGTGAAGGGAGGCAGCCAGGAGACCCGGTGGGCCTTAACCCGCTTCTTTCCGAGACCATCACTCGGCACCTCATTGACGCTGGGACCTCAGCCCGCCTTCGGGCTCACCCAAGCCCCTCGCTGGCCTCCCAGGTGCTTCCCTTGGCACCTTGAGGCTGGTTCGTGTCTCTCCGAGGAGCCCGCTGCTCCATCCCGTCCCCAGCGGGACGCCAGGACTCCTTGGTGGGTGCCGCGTCTAAGCCAAGCCAAGCCAAGCCAAGCTCCCGCTCCCGGAGCTTGGAAGCAGATGCGGAGTTGCCGCGCGTGCAGGGCTCTGCGGTTCCCAGCAGCCGGCGCTGGTTGCCCGCCCCAAGCCGTGCAGTTGTTGCACCCTGCAGGTCCGGGGGTGGGCGGGCAGGGGAGCTGCGCGGGGGAGGCTGCGGCCAGGGGACCCGGGGGAAGGGGCTGGGGCCGGGGGAGGTTCAGAGGGAACAGCCCAGCATCCCCTCGCACCCGGCCAAGCCCTGTCCCCCAGCCTCCTCGGTGGGAAGAGCCTTGTGCTGCCCACGGGAAGGATCCTGACCCGGGCGGAGGCACCTGCTGCCTGTCGGTGTGTCGTGATCCTGCCCCTGCNACAGGCTGCCCAGGGCAGTGGTGGAGTCCCCATCCCTGGAGGGATTTAAAAGACGTGGAGATGAGGCGCTTGGGGACATGGTTTAGTGGGCATGGGGGGGCTGGGTTGATGGTTGGACTCAATGATCTCAGAGGTCTTTTCCTTAGTGATTCTGTGGTTCTGTGATTCTGTGAAGCGGGGGTCTGCCCGGCGGGAGGTGGCCCTGGCTGCTGCCCCTTTCCCCGGCGAGGAATGAAGGACTCGGGATGCGCAGGCGGGCATGCGCGGCCCCGGCGGTACCAGAACGAGCGGCTGCAGGGCAGAGCGCAGTCCCTGCACCCAGGCCACGTCTGGCTGTTCCTAGTCTGCCGCGCCGCGCAGCCCTTGCCGCCTCCTCGTCCCGCACCCGGGCACGCAGCCCTCGCCCCGTCCCACCACGCAGGGGGTGACCCACCTTCCCGCTCCCGGTTCCCCGCCAGCCCCCCCAGCCTCCCCGGCACCGGCCCCGCAGCCACGGCTGCGGCCGCAGGGACTGGCCGCTGCTCGGCCTTGACGCACGTTGGCCGGGGGCCCGTGGGCGCTGCCAGGGAGCCGCAGCCCACCCAGCTGTCCAGCGGCTTACGGCTTCGGGCAGGACTTTAAGTGGGATGAGATTTGCAGGAGATTATTTGCTGGATCTGTCTGGCCAGCAGAGATTAGGTTGCCCTGACGGAGCTAATTACCCTCAGCAGCATCTGCTGCTGGTCTGAGTGGCTGGTCCGCAGCAGGCGGGGGACGAGAGCCCGAGCACCCAGTGACGCTGCCAAGGTGAGCTCTGCTCGCCCCAGGGATGCCGAGTGCTGCTCCTGCGGATGGAGGCGCGTGCCCCCTCCTCCGGACGGTCGGGATTAGCCGAGCTCAGGCGATGCCAGGGGAGAGCAGCAACACCAGGGCCCTTCCTGCTGGCCAAAGAGCCCTTCGTCTCGGCCCCAGCGCGGCCAGCGTGCCCGGCAGGCACTGGCATCGCTGTCCAAACCGGTCAGGGAGCTGGAAGGTGCTGGGTTGTGCGGTGAAGTGGCGCAGAGGAAGAGGCAGGCAGAGGAACCCCACCAGCCCAGTCAAGGGCAGCCCCCTCCCCAGCCCTGCCCAGGCTGTCACTGGCTCCTGATCAGCCCCATGGTCTGAGGGTGGCACCCACCAGAACCAGTGACTGGGAGCTGCTCTCCCAGTCGGGAGTGGGAACGGGAGAAGGAGCGACTGGGAGCTGCTCTCCCAGTCGGGAGTGGGAACGGGAGAAGGAGTGACTGGGAGCTGCTCTCCCAGTCGGGAATGGGAACGGGAGAAGGAGTGACTGGGAGCTGCTCTCCCAGTCGGGAATGGGAACGGGAGAAGGAGCGACTGGGAGCTGCTCTCCCAGTCAGGAATGGGAACGGGAGGAGTGACTGGGAGCTGCTCTCCCAGTCAGGAAGGGGAACGGGAGGAGTGACTGGGAGCTGCTCTCCCAGTCAGGAAGGGGAACGGGAGGAGTGACTGGGAGCTGCTCTCCCAGTCAGGAAGGGGAACGGGAGGAGTGACTGGGAGCTGCTCTCCCAGTCAGGAAGGGGAACGGGAGGAGTGACTGGGAGCTGCTCTCCCAGTCAGGAAGGGGAACGGGAGGAGTGACTGGGAGCTGCTCTCCCAGTCATGCCGCAGCCTGCAGGGGCACTGCCCAGGAGTATGGGACACGTTATGACAGGCAAAATGCAGAGCATTTTAGGATTGTGCAAGACTTATTATGGGATGTTTAGCAGAGGAACTAAAAGGTGAGGAAAGAGAGGGATCAAGGTGGTTTGGAGAGGAACAAAAAATGGGGAAAGAGGGGAAAAAGGGCTACCAGTGGCTGGTCGCAGGTAAACGGGTTGATGGTCAGTACATTTGCCTGGCCACGTCCTGCATCCGAGGACGGCGCAGCCTGTCCTGTCTTCTTCTTAAACTCCATTTCTAACTATTTCCCGGGTTCAGGGGGACTCCATTCTGTGTGCGTGTGCGCGCCAGGTGTGTGTGGGGCCCGATCCCAGGTCGCGGGGCCAGTGTGCCGATGGTGCCAGTGACCGGAGAGGGGGAGTGCGGGGGCGGGTGAGCGTGCCATCGCTCGCAGGTCGCAAGCCGGGCTAGCAGGGGGCAGGTGAGGTGGCCTGGGAGGGAGGGAGGGGAGTGAGTGCGTGTGGCAGGACCAGAGGGCAGAAGGCTGCCGGAGGGATCGGGGGAGCCGCAGCCAACCGCCCGAGAGACCCGGTCTGGAGATCAACTGCGACCCACTCGTGTCTCTGTGTCAGGCAACAGGAGGTGAGGAGACCCCAAGGCAAGCTACAGGGTGGACTGATTTTCTAAGCCCGCTTGCCACAGGGATCCACGTGTGTGTCTCTGTGTGTGTTCACGGGGGGGTCTGTAGCAGCTGGAGTGGGGCTGTGGCCTCAGGGACTCGTACGTCTAGGTGTCAACAACTGGGGAGACTGGGAACCCAGGGGCACCTACTGGGTAGACTGTCTAAGCCCGGCTACTGAAGAGCTCCACATTGGACGAGTATATTCCCACCTGCAGACCTGCACCAGCCCGTGAGGGGAGCAGGATGAGGCTGTTGGTGCTGGTTTTGCGTCCGCCCGTGGCCAGCTGTGCGGCCAGCTGTGCGCACACACGCAGATGTGTCTTGTACGCCTGTGTCTGCGCGTGTGCCTGTCGGGAAGGCACTGCCGGTTAGACCTGGGGCCGTGGCACCGTGGCATCCTCACCTGCCGGATTCGGCAGCCTCTCGTAGAAGGGACTTGCACCATGTGGACATGCACCGGGGGGCCGGTAGCCTGGCCAGGGCAACAGCCAAGCCAGGGCTGCGAGTGCAGCGACGCCGGGACGTGCGCAGCCACGCCACGCACCGCTGCGGGAGTCGGGGGCACCCCGGCCAGGCCCACGGTGCTGCGCTCGGGCTGAAATACCCGCACCTCCTGTGCTGGCCTGACCTGTGGCTAAGGCCAGGACGCAGGCAGCCCTGGCCCGGCAGCAGGGCTGCCTGGAGCTGGCAGTGTCTGCCCCAGGGGCCAGAAGTGGCCACAGCACAGCCCACATGCCCCAGCTAGTCCCAGCTCTCCTACCCAAGGAGCTGCCCAGAGCGAAGTGCAGGGGAACAGGTCCTACCCCGTGCCCGTGGCCCATGGCACGTTGCCGGCAGCCAAGCCACGTGCTGAGCCCCACCGTGCCTCAGCGTCCTGGTTCGGGCTGGGACAGGGTTAACTTTCCTCCCCATAGCTTGGGGCTGGGCTGTGCTGGGTTTTCGGTATGAAAGGAGCGTTAATGGCCCATTGATGCTTTGGCTGTTGCCGCACCAGGGCGGGGGGAGCACCCAGCTGGCCAATGGGGTGTTCTATACCATGTGACATCACGCTCAGTATAAAAACCAGGTGTGTGTGGGGGGCTCGCCCCCTGGTTCGGGACACGCAGTCGGTGAGCAGTTGCACTGTGCATCGTCTGCTTTGTATACTCTGTCATTGTTGTTGTTCCCATTTGCTATTATTGCTGTTCTACTTCTGTTTTATTTCAATTATTAAACTGTTCTTATCTCAACCCGGGAGCTTTCCTGCTTGTGCCCTTCCCGATTTTCTCCCCCATCCCACCGGTGGTGGGGGGGAGCGGCTGCGTGGTGTTTATTTTCTGCTGGCTGGGGTTAAACCACGACACTCAGCTCTGTCTCCCACCTGCCAGCCCTGCTGGTGCTTCTCCCCAGCGCCCGGCGGGGCCATTGGTGCCAGCACAACGTGAGCCCAGAGCAGCAGTGACGATGTCCATCTCTGTACAAACAAGTGTGGTTTATTAAGGCATTTCTTTGAGAAGTTGGCACTTGGGTCCAGGCTGTGCTGGAACGGCCCCGTGTGCGGGCCGATGAGCAGCGCCCAATACATGCAGCTCAGCGAGACACAATACAAAAGGTACAAACAAAGTAGAAAACAGGAATCATAGTACAATGTGTAAAAATAAATAACTGGAGGCTCGGCTCCTGGCTGTGCTCCCCCCGCCCCCAGGGGCTGCCGCGTGTCTGACCCTTCTGCGTGGCGTGCAGGGGGGTGACTTGTCCGTGTCCCCTGTCCCAAACATGCAGGGGGGAGCAGGGCTGCTGGGCCAGCCTGGCCGGCGCAGGGAGCACACGGCACCCCCGGTGTGCTCCCCACAGTGCCCGTGGGCTGGACAGCCCGGCCGGGGGAGAAGGGACGAGGGGTGCCCGCCCCAGGAGCCTCCACGGGCTGTCCCTGTGCTGAGTGAGGCAGAACCCATCCTTCCCCCCCCCGAGAGCCGCCCCGGGTCCGCTGTGGTTCCCGGGCAGTGCCCTGCAGCCCCCTTGGTGCCGCCGTCGCCGCTGCAGATCCCTGTCCTGTGCCTCTGCCCTGCGCCCAGGACAGCCGGCACCAGGGACCCCCCACACGTGCACCGTGGGGACCACGGCGCAGCAGGGTGCCTGCGGCGTGGGGACGCCCACAGTGCGGGCTGGGCTGGCACCTGCGGCACACGGGGAGGTTTAGGGCTGAGACGACGAGAGAGATGGGGCTGCAGCCACAGGTGGTTCTTAGTGGGAAGCGGGGAGGCGGTGGGGGAAAGTGATGGGTTTTGGCTGCTGTGGTAAAACATTCGGGGCTGGGGTTGCAGCCCTGGTGCTGACATGCTTCGGGCTGAGGCTACAGAGTGGGTCTAGAAGTGTGATAGGAAGGAAAATTCCCCCAGACGCCCCTCTCAGGCGGCTGGTGTCCTCCCCGACACCAGAAACATGCTGGCAGCCGGGCTGACCGCGTACTTGCGGTGCTCCGCACGCCCTGTTCCCGGCCCTCGCTCTGCACCCACGTCTGCGTGCGGGTCACAGCGACCGCGAGCACCCAGGGCCCAGGTCACCGAGCCGCGGGGTGCGCGCCGTGAGCGGCCACGGGCTGCGGGGCGAGCGCCGGGTGGGGGCTGACCCCGGCGTGAGCGTGACGCCGGCCGGGAGGCTGGTGCTGGAGCGAGGATGGGGACCAGCCCCATTCAAGTGCGGCTCCTTCCCACGCGCGCGGGGCACGAAGGAGCGGCGCAGAGCAGCCCCTGCGCGGAGGGGCTGGGGGTTCTGGCCCCTGTCCACATTTCGGAGGTGTCCCTGGTGGCCCTCCTTGCCCTGCAGGGTGCTGGGGGGGGGCCCAGCGTGTCCCCCCCCACCGTGGCTGTACGACAACGTGCTGGCTGCCACCGTGCCAGCTTCAGGCCGTGCGGCTTTTTGGGGGACCCCCTCCCTCCTGCTCCCCGGCCTGGGGCAGGTGGAGGCCACTGCCTTGTGTCACTGAGTGGCCACATCGCCGCCTTTCCCGGGGCCGGGTTGTCTCGGGGTCAGCTCCTGCCCGCCCCGCCGCACAGCCCGCCCGGTGCCGGGGCAGGGTCCGTGCCCGGCCCCCCGCCCGCCTGCAGCCCAGAGAGGTACCTGCCCTGGGAGCAGCTTCTCCAGGGATGGGGCTCCCATGCTGAGCGGGGCACCCGCCTCCCAGCCCCGGGAGAAACTCCAGCAGCTCTGGGAAGGAGATCCCTTAAAAGCGTCACACGCAGTGGTGGGAGGCGGAAGGGTTCGAGACATCCCCAAGGATCCCCTTTCCCCCCACCAGCCACGGACAGGCAAGCAGAAAGCGGGCACTGCCTTCTCCTCCCCCCCCCCAGCTTGGCCTGGGACGGGGTCTCCCCTCGCTATCGGGAAGCAGGTTCAGCCACCCCCGGCCCCGCAGGCAGCACGGGCAGACGGGCAGGCTGCTGCGGCTGTGCCTGCCGAGCGGTGCACCCCTGCCCCGGGAGCATCCCTCCCCAGCCCCCTGCGGGGAAGGGGCCAGCGGGGCTGGCTCAGCGTCCTGCTGCACCCAGGCTGCTGCGTGGCCTGGGTTAAGTGGCCGGGGAAGGGCAGGGTCTGCGGTCTGCAGCACCCCGGCCCAGCACCTCTCTGCTCCCAGCCTCTCTCAGAGCATAGAGTACCACGAAGCACCATCCTGCCAGGCACCCGAGCGGGAGACGCCGCGAGCAGTACAAGGAACCATCGCCCCGGGGGTGCTGGCGCTAGGATCAGCGGTCCGTAGGGCAGCAAAACCAGCGCTGAATCTGCCAGACCACAGGGAGTGACAGGAGCCGGCAGCCCCAAAGGACACGGGAACCCACAGCCCGTAGGGGCCCCGGGCCGGGCAAGGTGCTGGGAGGGCAGGATTAGCACCCACGCAGAGCAGCCCCGGGCTTGGCCCCGCTCCTGACCCCACGGCTGCGGGGTGGGGGCGGAGGAGTCCACGGGCCCAGGTCTAAATCCTGAGCTCGGCCTCCTCGGGGGGCTCCAGCGAGTGCTCGGCACTGATGGTGGAGGCAGAAGGGCCCTGCGAGATGCCAAAGGGCGAGACCACGGGGGAGCGGGCGGCCAGCGGGGACAGCGAGGGGGAGAAGCTGGGCGACATGGCAGAGGACGAGATGGAGCCCTCGTGGCTGATGGGCGAGCGGCGCAGGGAGGACGGGTGCGGGAAGGTCCTGCCCGCCGGCGGCTTGGGGGGCACAGACTTGGCACCCGGGTGGGCCACTGAGGTGATGAGGGGTGGGGGGTCGATGCGGGGCTTGGGCTCCGCCTTGGGCTTGGTTGGGAAGGGTTTGCGCAGGGAGCTCTCATCCTTGAGGCGGGCAATCTCTGTGAAGACGCTGGCCAGCGGCTGGAACTGGGGGCACCAGTTCAGCAGGTAATCCCAGTTGTAGCTGCCGCGGAGCTCCTCGTCGCTGGCCACGATGGCGGTGAGCGAGCCCTCCACGGAGGGCTTGCCGTCCTCCGGGAAGGCGTAGTCCTGGGGCTGGGAGGAGACGCTGAGGCCACAGCGCACGCCGAGGAAGGCGCTGCCTCCCCCATCCTCGCGGTACAGCTGCGGGGGGGGCCCCGGCAGCAGCAGCCCGGAGCCCTTCTTGCTCTTGAACCACTGGGCGCTCTCCAGGGCAGTCGGCTCGCAGGAGATGTCGGAGAGCTGGTCGGCGTCTTGCTGGATGCCGGAGTCGGGGCCGCGGGCGGAGATGTGCTCCTGCATGGAGGCCGTGATGCTGGCCACCCGCGGGTACTCGTTGATCATCCGGATCTCATCGTCCTCCGCGGCTTCGGCGGAGCCTCGGCCGCTGGAGTGCGAGGGGTCCAGCGAGCCGCCCCGCGTGTAGGGCCCCGCCGGCTCGCCCCCGTACCCCGGCAGGGCCTGGTGGTAAATGTGCTCGCCCCCGGGAAGCGCCGGCTCCTCGCGGCCGAGCTTCTGCAGGGAGCCGCTCTGCACGCGGGCCAGCGGCCCGTCCCCCTCCGGCTTCTCGCCGCCCCGGCGGTGGCGAGAGCGGACCAGGGCCAGCACGATGGCCACGGCGGCCAGCACCACCACAACTCCCAGCGAGGCGGCCACGGCCACCAGCAGCAGGTTGAGGTCCGGGGCCAGGCCGAAGGAGGTGTGCGTGACGTCGACGGTGACCTGCGCGGAGGCCGAGCGGGAGGCGGGCAGGGGGCTGCGCGCCTGCACCTCCAGGCTCATCTCCCGGGGCTCCCTCTTGGCGCGCCCGGCCCCGGCCTGGGGCTGGCTGTCCACGCGCAGGTAGATGGTGCCCGTGGTTTGGTTGATGGCGAAGTACGGCGAGGGCTTTGCCAGGGAGTACAGTACAACGCCGTCAGCCCCTTCGTCCTCATCTGTCGCCAGCACCCGCCCGATGCTCTGCCCTTTGCGGGCGCCCTCAGGGACCTCGAAGTTGAAGGAGGGGCTGAGGAAGATGGGATCATATTCGTCCTCCCCCGTCACCAGCACCCGCACAGTCACCGTGGCAGAGGCGTTGCCAGCATCAGTGGCCTTGACTAGCAGCTGGAAGGCTTTGGCTCGTTCATAGTCAAAGGTAAGTCGGGAGCGCAGCTCCCCAGAGCTGCTGTTGACGGCGAAGGCATCCCGGCCCTCCGCCACGCCGGGCTCCCCCGCTGGCTGCTCCAGCACCGTGTACCGCAGCTCCCCGAAGACACCGGTGTCCGCGTCGACGGCACGCAGCGTGGTGACCAGCGTGCCAGGAGGCAGGTTCTCCCGCATGCTGGCGCTCAGCACCTCCACCGGGAAGTACGGCTTGTTATCGTTGACGTCCTTCACCTCGATGGCGACAGGTACCAGCGCGAAGTGGCCGCCCGGCACGTCGGTGGCCTGCACCACCAGCGCGTGCAGCGCCTGGGCCTCCCGGTCCAGCGGCCGTGCCAGGCACAGGGCCCCCGTGCTCTCGTGAAGCTGGAAGAGCCCGTGCTGGTCCCCTGAGCTGATGGTGTAGCGGACGTGGCCGCGGGGCCCCGAGTCGGCGTCGTGGGCCACCACGCGCAGCAGCTCCGTGCCGGGGGGCGCGCTCTCGCTCACCGCCGTGCGGTACTCGGCGCGGGTGAAGACGGGCGGGTTGTCGTTGACATCCTGCACGGTGATGAGCACCGGCACCGTGGTGCTGCGCTGCGGCAGGCCCCGGTCCGAGGCCGCCACGGTGAGGTTGTAGACCGGGATGGCCTCAAAGTCTAAGGGCTCCACGAGCACCAAGGCACCCTGCGTGCGGAGGTGCCCCCCGGCCCAGGCCACCCGGCTCTCCACCTGGAAGGTGTTGCCGCCGTTGCCGCTGACGATGGTGTAGTCGAAGCCGGCGTTCTCCCGGGAGAGGTCGGCGTCGCCTGCCTCTAGCGTCAGCACGGTGGTTCCCGGGCGCAGGTCCTCGGGGACGCTGGCGTTGTAGCGTGGCACCTGGAAGCTGGGGCTGTGGTCGTTCACGTCCAGCACCTGGAGCTGCACCGTGGCCCAGGACGAGAGGCTGGGAGAGCCGCGGTCACGGGCCTCCACCACCAGGTCCAGGGTGGGCTGGCTGGCGTTGAACTCCACCCGTCGGATGGCGAAGAGGGTCCCTGTGAGGGCACAAAGCCAGAGTCAGCACGGGGGCCGAGAGGGAGCCAGGAAGGGCGTTAGGGTTATCGGCTGGAGGAACGGGCGTCCGGGACGCTGCGGTGGGAGCGCGCGACGGCCACGCCACCACGTCTGCCTCACTGGCCACCCCGGACAGTGGCCTGGGCTAGCTTGGGGGCACCTCCCGCTGCCGGCACTGTCAGAGCAACCCACGAGATGGGCCCCACGCGGCAGCCAGCCCCACGCACCATTGCTGGGGTCAATGGCGACGTCAGGGCTGGGCACGGCCAGGTGGAAGGTGACATCCCCGTTGCTCCCCGAGTCTGGGTCGGTTGCGCTCACGGTGAGAATGATGCTGCCTGCAGGCGTGTGCTCCGGCAACGTCACCTGGAAGAGGAGGAAGCCCCAGTCAGCGCCGGGTCCCCCCGTGTGGGCGCCTGTTCCCCCTTGCCGGGAGCCACCCAGGGCCGGGAGAAGGTCTGGGGCTGGCCAGGGCAGCGATAGCCAAGGTGGCCCAGCTCATCACTGGCCAGGGCCTTCCCCACCTCTGCGCCAGGGCCACGGCTGGCACGCTGAGGGGACGTGTCCCACGTGCACAGCACCCAGCCTCGTTAGCGTGATCCCAACCAGCTTCAGCATCCAGCTCCTGACCCTTTTCTCTACTTTGCTCTGCTACGCTGAAGAGCTCTTCACTAGCTGGCATTTTCTCCACAAAAGGTATCTTACACAAATCAAAACAGCTCTTGTCTTTTCCGTGTGCCGAACAGCACGTACAGACAGTTCCATTGCTCTGTGCGCTCGCAACCTTCAAGCGTTTCCGTGGCTTCCCAGCTTCTTGCATCTCTGCTCCAGAGTTGCTGACCCCAGTGCCTGGTTTCAGCCTCCCGTCCGCGCCACAGTGACAGCCCCAGGGGCGTCAGGATGTGGACGGGAGAGGAGGAGAGGGGCCAGGGTGGGCTCAGACCCACCCTCACGGGGGTCTCTGTGCCCCGGCAGCAGCAGAGCGGCCCGCGGCCTGGCACCCCTGCGCGCACGGTACCTGATAGAAGCCCTGGCTGAACGCCGGCGCGTTGTCGTTCACGTCCTCCACGACGACGGTGAGGTTGGCCTGGGTCTCGTGGCGGCTGTCAGAGGCGCGCAGGGTGAGGGTGTAGTGGTTGCGCTGCTCGTAGTCCAGCGGCCCCGTCAGGGCAATGCGTCCCCCGTACCGCAGCACGCTGAACGTGCCCACGGCATCGCCATCCAGCAGGAGCGTGTAGGAGAGCGTGGGGCCCGAGTCCACGTCGTTCCCGGTCAGCTGGGCTATCTGGGTGCCCAGCAGCGTGTCTGTGGAGAGGCGAGGCATGAGCAAGCAGCCACGTCTCCTTGGAGAAGACCTGGCTCACGTGGTGGGAAACCAGCTCGGTCCAGAGCCCGAGCACCAGGGACGAGGGGGAGATGCCGGGAGTGAAGGGGAAGGTTTTGGGAGCCAGGCAGGCGCAGGGCACAGAGGACAGAGAGCGGGCAGGGCAGGTATCTGCAGCCAGAGAGCCCACGGCGCGGGCAGGGGCCAGGGGTGAGTCGGGAATTCAGGTGGTTCCCTCAGGACACGGCTGCAGCACGGGGGCTGAACGACCCCCAGCCCCAGGCTGTCGCAGACGGGGCAGCGCCGAAGAGCTCAGCGGTGGGTCAGCACAAGCCAGCCCTGGCCAAGGGGACGGACAGGCCTCTCCGGAGGCTTCTCCCCGATCCGCAGATGCCCATCGCGCCTCAGCCCTCGCCATCAGCGACACATCGCCTCGCGGGGCTGAACTGCACTTACTCTCTGGGACCCGCACCTCCCAGGGAAAGGGGATGGTGGGGCTGTTGTCATTGATGTCCATCACCACAACCGTCAGCGTGGCAGATCCCACGAGAGGCGGCGTCCCTCTGTCCATCGCCGTCACCACCAAGCTGCGGGCAAGCACAAGGGCACAGCACGAGGTTCACAGACGTGTGGCCATATGTGTGAGGCAGCATCTGGAACGTGTCGGGGGGGGACTGCGTGTGTGCACAGGGCTGGAGCGTGTACATGTGGTAGTGGAACTCTGCAGAGCATCTGGAGCGTCTGGGGCAATGGGTACGTGCGGAACATCTGGAGCGCACGTGTGGGGCAGCGGGTGTGTGTACGTCGAGAGCACGGTGGGGCAGGGCAGCAGATGGACCCACGTCTGAGGTGCGTGTTGGGAGGGCGGTGGGTTTGTGCCCAGCACCTGGAACAATTGAGCAGGCAGAGAATGTGGGCCCAAGTGTTTGGAGCATGTATCAGCACTGGTGTGGCCAGCAGCAGCAGGGAGGGGATCGTGCCCCTGCACTGGGCACTGGGGAGGCCGCACCTCGAATCCTGGGTTCAGTTTTGGGCCCCTCACGACAAGAAGGACATGGAGGGGCTGGAGCGTGTCCAGAGAAGGGCAACGGAGCTGGGGAAGGGCCTGGAGCACAAGTCTGATGGGGAGCGGCTGAGGGAACTGGGGGTGTTCAGCCTGGAGAAGAGGAGGCTGAGGGGAGACCTCATCGCGCTCTGCAACTGCCTGAAGGGAGGTTGGAGCGAGGGGGGGTCGGTCTCTTCTCCCAAGGAACAGCGATGGGACGAGAGGAAACGGCCTCAAGTTGTGCCAGGGGAGGTTTAGGTTGGACATGAGGAGAAATTTCTTTCCTGACAGAGTGGTCAGGCCTTGGCACAGGCTGCCCAGGGCAGTGGTGGAGTCCCCATCCCTGGAGGGATTTAAAAGACGTGTAGATGAGGCGCTTGGGGACATGGTTTAGTGGCCATGGGGGGGTTGGGTTGACGGTTGGACTCAATGACCTTAGAGGTCTTTTCCAACCTTAGTGATTCTGTGATTCTACGTGGTGGGCGGTGGATTCGTGCACAGCGCTGGCACGGGCGCAGGGGACAGAAGATGCTGCGTGGCGGGAGGCCTTTGCAAGGGGAGGTAGCGGATGCACCCACCGCGTTTGCAGGGTGTGCAAGGAGCAGGCGTCTGGAGTGTGCACGGGAGGTGACGCGGGCAGAGCACGTTGTGGGGTGCAGGGAGACGGGGATGTGGAGCACATCCAGGTGTTGGGGAATGCACGGAGCCTCTTTGTGGAATGGCGATGGGCGTGTGAATGCAATGAATGTCCTCGGCCTCCCCACGCCTGGGAAGAGCCTGTAGCCACTGGAGCATGCGGGGGAGAGAACATAGTCTGGGTGGGGTGGCAGTTGTTGCTCCTTGCATCTGAACCATGCATGTGTAAAAGGGGAGGGGAAGACTTAAATTCATTGCGTGTAGTGTTTGCCATTATCTTGTATACATGTGGCCAGGCTGGCTGGACGATGTCTGGAGTGTGTGCACATGGCGAGAAGCCCAGAGGACCCGGGCTGAACGCAGGAGGACTTGCAGGAGGGTTCAGGGCAGTGCACAGTGCCTGGAGCGTGCGCGGCAGGGCAGAAGGCTGCAATGCGTGGGAGAGGGAAGGGACCGAGCATATGTGGTCTGGATTAAGCAGCCCCCCCCTCACCATGTTCTCAGATGTCCTGAGACCAGACTGAACAGAGCACCGGCTCATTTTGTGGCCATCTGTCATGCCTTCGATGCCATTTGCTCCCCATGTTAACACTAAGCCTAAGTTCCTGCTGTTTGGCAAAAACCATTTTACAGACAGGGCTAAGACGGCTTCGGGCGGCACCGAGTAGCAGAATATCCCCTGCAGCCCTGGGGATGCTGCTCCACAGCTATGCCCCCCTCGCATCCGTGGCACGAGTCAGTCTGGCTCCACTCACCGGGTCTGGGACCAGATCTCCCTGTCCAGGATGGCAGCAGTGGTGATAGTGCCCGTCTGAGGATTGATGTGGTACAAGCCGGTCATTGGCAGGGACTGGTTGATGGCGTAAGTCACCTGCCCGTTGGCTCCCTGATCCAGGTCATCTGCCAGGACCTGCAAAGCCACGTGAGAGATTCAGCAGTGCAGTTGCGGAGCCCTGCAAACCACAGCCCTCCATGGCTAGACCCATCCGTAGGTGCCAGCCCCGGTCCCCCACCCCCTCAGCCCAGCAGAGGGGAGGCCCGGGTCCCAGATGTCCCCGTTTGTGCCCCCAGTGATACCTGGATGACTGGTGAGTCATAGCTCTGTGACTCCCAGATGAACGCCACGTAGTTCTGCAGCTGGAAGCGTGGCAAGTTGTCATTCACGTCTTGCAGGTTCAGGTTTATGGCCATAAAGCCGAAGGAAGCTGCTGTCTCCGCCTGGACCACAAGGCGCAGCCGGGGGCTGGCCTCGAAATCCAGGCTGCTGGAGTCCTGAACCGAGATGGCACCTGGCAGCAGGGAAAGAGCGGGATGGGGGGGTGAAGAGGGGGTGAGAGAGGCACCAGCACACCCATCCTCATCCTCTCTTTTGTTCTCTTGCACTCCGTCCATCCCTCTGCTCATCCGTCCATTCTCAAATAGAACAGACACACTGAGCCCTTCTGAGCCCTCTCCAAACCGACAGCCTTCTCAACGGTCCCAGTGAGCTGCCCCGGGTGATAAATCCTGCGCCTTGCTCGGGACAGACAGCTTCCACTTACATTAAAGCATGCGATAGTCCTCCCACTACGGAGGCACCATCTGAGGTCTTGAAAAAGAACTGCTCCACGTCGAGCCCCATACTCCTACACAAGCTTACCAAGCTCCAAGCCATCAGTCCAGGTCAAATCCTTACAGAGACACCGTAGGAGCTGCCAGCAGTTCTGCTAGGGGTCTGAGGACGGACACACATTCTTATCCTGCTGAGCACCTGTGCGTCTGGGCTTTCATAATGACAAGGTATTGCTGTCCCACCCAAGAAAGTGCAGGGCGTCCGAAGAGATCCACTAAACGGAGGGGCAGCATTCCTACAGGCAGGCATTGGAATGTAAGGAGGAGGAACTGTGCTCCTGTGGCTGAATTCCTGCCCTGGGGAGCCCTGCAGAGCCTCTCTCTCTCTGCAGCCTGTTTCAGCATCTATATGCAGCCAGCAGAACTGCTCAGCAATGGGGATGCAGTATCAGGCCTCTGGAAGAGCTCGGTGGCCTTAGACAAGCTTAGCTTCTGCACAAGAGCTCTGCTGCCAGCTTTGCATGGTAACATGCGTTCCGATGCAGAAAGCTGAAACCAGGCCATACATCCAGGAATGGAAAGCACAGATTACAGCTACCAGCACGGCGGCCTGGTTTGGAGAACGGCTGGGTCATAGAATCACAGAACCACAGAATCACCAAGGCTGGAAAAGACCTCTAAGGTCATCGAGTCCAACCGTCAACCCAACCCCCCCATGGCCACTAAACCATGTCCCCAAGCGCCTCATCTACACGTCTTTTAAATCCCTCCAGGGATGGGGACTCCACCACTGCCCTGGGCAGCCTGTGCCAAGGCCTGACCACTCTGTCAGGAAAGAAATTTCTCCTCATGTCCAACCTAAACCTCCCCTGGCACAACTTGAGGCCGTTTCCTCTCGTCCTATCGCTGTTACTTGGGAGAAGAGACCGACCCCCCCTCGCTCCAACCTCCCTTCAGGCAGTTGCAGAGCGCGATGAGGTCTCCCCTCAGCCTCCTCTTCTCCAGGCTGAACACCCCCAGTTCCCTCAGCCGCTCCTCATCAGACTTGTGCTCCAGGCCCTTCCCCAGCTCCGTTGCCCTTCTCTGGACACGCTCCAGCCCCTCCATGTCCTTCTTGTCGTGAGGGGCCCAAAACTGAACCCAGGATTCGAGGTGCGGCCTCCCCAGTGCCCAGTACAGGGGCACGATCCCCTCCCTGCTCCTGCTGGCCACACCAGTGCTGATACAGGCCAGGATGCCGTTGGCCTTCTTGGCCACCTGGGCACGCTGCCGGCTCGTGTTCAGCCGCTGTCGACCAGCCCCCCCAGGTCCTTCTCCTCTGGGCACTTTCCAGCCGCTCTTCCCCAAGCCTGGAGCGGTGCCTGGGGTTGTTGTGGCCCAAGGGCAGGACCCGGCACTTGGCCTTGTTGAACCTCATCCATTGGCCTCGGCCCAACGATCCAGCCTGTCCAGGTCCCTCTGCAGAGCCTCCTGCCCCCCAGCAGATCAACACTCCCGCCCAGCCTGGTGTCACTGCAAACTGACTGCGGGAGCACTCGACGCTTACTTCTGAATGGCAGCTTCAGACAGACGCACCCCTACGGCAGCGTGCGAAGGCTGCTCCTTCACAGGCAGCAATCCCTGGGACTGGGAGCAGCCGGGGAGCCTGGGCAGCAGCTCTGCCCGGTCAAAGACCTCTGTGAGCCCGACCGGGGTTGTGGTACAGCCGCCCGTTGACTCTGGGCTTCAGGGACTGCAGAGTACCAACGCCTGAGCTCAGTTTGGGGTTGGGGGTTACTCTGGGTGCTGGCACGCACCAGGTGACAGAGGAATTGGGGCCAGGCTGCCCATGGGGCTTTGTTGCGAGGTGGCATCAGGCCCTCTGGGACAGCCAGGGCGCAGGCAGTGCCGCGGGGGCCGCTCGGCACGGCGCTGGCTGCCACGGTGCAAGGCTGCAGCGGGTTCAGCTCAGGTTCCTCGGGAGTCGGTGGGGCGCAGGTTGGGACCCCCCTTCGCGAGCTACGGTGTGCTGGTCTGGCCTCGCCGCTGTGCTCTCAACGCCCACGCTGCGGCTTGCAGCAGCGGCGGCGGCGGCACGGCGCAACGCGTGGCGCGCAGTGACAGCAGGGTGCTGAGGAGCCTGCACGGCGGCTGAGGGGACGCGTGGTGACAGTGCCGTGGCTCAGCTTTTCCTGCCGTGCCCACGGGCGACTTGCCGCGGCCAGCACTTAATCACGGTGCCGACGGATTGCATGCTGTGCCATAGCATGGGTGGCTCACAGGGACCGGCACAGTGGCCATGGGCTGCAGAGGGCACAGGCACAGTGTCAGAAAGATCTTTGTCACCCAGGAATCCCGTCCCAAGCCCAACCATCTAGCAGGCACAAGAGAACAGGGTTTTAACAAGAAGCTCCAGCTTGACATCTGGGCTCTGAGCACCGACCTTCTCGTATCACAAAATCATAGAATATTTTAGGTTGGAAGGGACCTTTAAAGGCCTCTAGTCCAACCCCCCTACTGTGGGCAGAGACATCTTAACCAGATCAGGTTGCTCAGAGCCCCGTCCAACCTGACCTTGAACGTTTCCAGGGATGGGGCATCTACCACGTCTCTGGGCAACCTGTGCCAGTGTCTCACCACTCTCATCGTAAAACATTTCTTCCTTATATCTAGTCTAAATCTACCCTCTTTTAGTTTAAAACCATTCCCCCTTGTCCTGTTGCAACAGGCCCTGCTAAAAAGTCTGTCCCCATCTTTCTTAAAAGCCCCTTTAAGCACTGACAGGCCGCAATAAGGTCTCCCCGGAGCCTTCTCTCCTCCAGGCTGAACAACCCCAGCTCTCTCAGCCTTTCCTCATGGCAGAGCTGTTCCATCCCCCTGATCATTCCCGTGGCCTCCTCTGGCCCCGCTCCAGCAGGTCCATGTCTGTCCTGTGCTGAGGACCCCCGAGCTGGAGGCAGCACTGCAGGGGGGTCTCACCAGAGCAGGGCAGAGGGGCAGAATCCCCCCCTCGCCCTGCTGCCCACGCTGCTGGGGATGCAGCCCAGGGTACGGTTGGCTTTCTGGGCTGCGAGCGTCCAGCTTTTTGTCCACAGGACCCCCAAGTCCTTCTCGGCAGGGCTGCTCTCAATCCACTCACCCCCCAGGCTGTGCTGATACCGGGAGATACCCAGTCTCTTCCAAACTAGAGGGCAAGCACCAACCAAGGCACCCCTCGCCCTGCCCTCAGCCAAGCTTTCCCTGGTGCCAAAGGCTGTCCTTCGAAGCAGGTGGTGCAAACGATGCCAGCTTACCCGGTGCCACTGGGCAGCACCCTGCTCCGCCCGGGCTACCAGCCACCCACCAGCACCACCGCTGCGTTCAGCACCTGCTGCCGGCTCGGGGCACAGCCTGGCGCAGAGGGAGGGCTCCCGCAGAACGCCCACCGGACAGCGAGCGGTTCCCCATCTATTGTCACTTCTGGGACGGCGCAGACAGCCACGAGTCCCCAGCAGTCACAGCAGCTTCAGGCACAGCGGAGAGCGGAGCGCGGCAGGCGGGTGCCGGGCTCTGAGGCCCCAACACGGGAGGTGTCATCTGGCTGAACCCGCCGCCTAAGGCTGCGCCCAGACCGCGTCTGAGCAATGGTCTTGGCCTCTGCCAACTCCTGCACTGGGCCTGTTTTTGGGGAAAGGTCCAGTTAGGAGGGACCAAAATTGTGCTGGGAGCTGTGCTAGCAACCTCTGGACAACGACAGGTTAGCGTCCACGTCCAAGTACTAACACTATTTAATTTACTGGTATGGAGGTGTGGACTGTGCTCCCGTGCCTTTGGGGGGGCTCTGAGCCGTGTGGTGGCCGAGCAGGCGTTGG
This sequence comes from Pelecanoides urinatrix, assembly GCA_013400755.1. Taxonomy (NCBI): domain Eukaryota; kingdom Metazoa; phylum Chordata; class Aves; order Procellariiformes; family Procellariidae; genus Pelecanoides; species Pelecanoides urinatrix. Next base: position 29,260 of record VZTQ01011577.1, read on the forward strand.
CAGAGCAGAGGTGCCCTCCCACGTGCTGCTTCCCCAGCTGGTCTTGGTGCTGTACCTGAGCTGGGCTGGATAAGGAAAGCATTCTTCTCGTTGCCGCTGACGATGCTGTACGTGATGCGCCCAGAAGAGCCCCCCGTGTGCACAGCTTGGATGCTCGCCACGGCAGTGCCTGGAAGAGAGCGAGACGGTGTGAAGGGGCCGCAGAGCCTCGGGGCAGACGGCAGAGAGGGTCAGGGCGGTGCGTGGGGCCGCACGTGCTGTGCCACAGGGACACAGCTCTGCCCGAGGACACTGCTGCCAGAGGCAGCGAGATCTAACGGTAACTTCGGGCTGGGAGCCAGGATTCGTGGGGCCTGTCCATGGCCCCTCTGTGGTCTCACTGTGACCCCTGGAGACCTTCCAGGGGCGACTGGGCACCCGTGACTACCTACGGTGATCTGAACACCCTGAGGCAAACCCACGGGGACGACCACCCCGAACAGCCTGGGCACCAGTCAGACCCTGCAGTCCCTTGGGTCTACCCAAAGCGTAACGGGGCTTTCCCAAGGCCCTGGTTTGAGTTGCCCACAGCTTTGTCAGCCCAGCACCCACCTCCCCTCCTGTCCTCTCCCATTTCACCCCAGTACTGGCTGGTCACTCTGCCCAGCTGATACCTGGGGCAGCATTTTCTGGCAGGGCCACATCACTGGTGCTCCGGGGAAAGCGCAGCCCCCGGTAGGGCTCTTCCTGCAAATGGATCACCACCACGCCGGTAGAGGAGAGTGCCGGCTGCCCCAGGTCTGTGGCCAGGACGAAGAGCGTCCGCTGGCGCTGGCTGAGCGAGCCCAAGGGCTGCAGCAGTTGGATATCCCCCGTGTAGGAGTTGATTGCAAAGGCGGAGTTGGGGGTGGCAAGGCGATAGAGGATGGAGGCGTTGGCACCCGCATCCCTGTCCTCCGCCCTCATGGTGGCCACCACCTGCTTGAGCGGTGTGTGGCGGGACAAGTTGACGGTGAGCGGGCTGTGCAGGAAGGCGGGAGCGTGGTCGTTGACATCTCGCACCGTGACGGTGACACGCACAGCGGCGCTCTTGGGCTCCCACGGTGCCGAGTCCACAGCCTTGGCCAGGAAGCTGTAACTGGGGTGGCGTTCCCGGTCCAGCGCCTGGGCGCTTCTGATGCGCCCGCTCTGCGGCTCCACCTGGAACATGCCAAGCGACTCGTTGCCCAGGTAGTAAGAGACCTGCCCGTTGGTGCCCTCGTCAGGGTCCTCAGCCACCAGCTGCAGCACCAGGGCACCGACGGGCAAGTCCTCGGGCACCTCCACCACGTAGGTGGCCTGCGCAAAACCGGGTGCGTTGTCATTTAGGTCCAACACCCGCACGTTCACCGACATGACGGCACTGCGCGGGGGGGTGCCGTGGTCTCGCACCACCACGGTGAGGCTGTAGGAAGCAACTTGCTCCCGGTCAAGAGCACGTGCGGTGGAGAGGACACCGGAGACCGGGTCTAGGCTGAAATCCTGCCCAGGGTCTCCATCTGGAAAAGAAGAGAGGGAAGAAGACAGCATGACTATGACTGGTAGAAGGAAGGACCTGCCCTGTGCTGCCCAGAGAGGACAGCATGAAGTCCACCCCGGTGTGGCCTGCCAGTGGAGTGAGCAGTTCTCTGTAGGGCCCCAGGGGGATTGAACCTCCTTGGTCCAGCTCTGTGTGCGTGTGCGTGTGTGTGTGCGTGTGTGTGTGTGTGTAAGAACTGGCTCCAGCAGCTTACAGGCCAGTGGTGCTGCCACAGGGAGCCCCCAGATAACGCACGGCAGGATAACAGCAAAGAGATCTCACTCAGCAACCTGTCAATTCAACAGGGCAGAGCAGCCAAGAGAGGTACGGAGCTAGTCCAAGCCTGGGGAACCAGACAAGAGCCCGGGGCACGGGGAAGCGCAGCCTGTCCAGATCTTGGGGTGCTCTTTACTGGGGTCAGACAAACTAGAGGGCTAAGAGGTGGCAGCAGCTACATGTGGTAACTGAAGTGGAACAGGAGCTGCCACAGGTGATGCTTCCCAGAGCCACGGGCAGCCCGGGGTGAACAGCCTTCACCTCCTGCCGAGGAAGAAGCTACAGAGCTCCCCGTGCACCTCACCTGCCACGTGGTATTCCAAGCGCCCGTTCTCGCCTCCATCGGGATCGGTGGCCCGCAGGGTGTAGAGTGCCACGCGGCTTTGGTTCTCGGGGACCTCCACAGAGCAGGACTCGCTCTCTAGGTGCGGCGCGTGGTCATTCTCGTCCCCTACTGTTATCCGCACAGTCGCCTTGGAGAGGTTGGGGGGCAGGCCACCATCCTGCGCATAGACTGCAGGAACACCACAGGAGCACTGCAGGCTGCCCTGCTGACCGCGAGCGACTGTCAAGGCTGTTGACAGCCGGCTGGACACNTGTGATTCTATGATTCTATATGCAAATGCCCAGACAATCACAGGGGCAGCCAGGCATGGGACCACGGGCATTCCTGCCTGCTCAAACCACCCAACAACCCTGCGTGCCCCACAACCCCCCATCGCCTCCCATGGCCTGCCCTCCCTGCAATACTGCCCGACCCCAGCAGTGGGGAGCACCCATCTGCCCGCCCTGCGCTCCCCACCCCGACGCCTGCCGCACCCCCCTCCTGCACCGGCACGGCCGTACCCATCAGCACGTGTTGCTCCTGCTCCTCCCGGTCCAGGCCGTGTGTGGTGACGATAAGCCCCGTCTGCGGGTGGATGGAGAACGGCCCCCCAGAGAGACCCCCATAGGACACCTGCCCGTTGGCACCTGCAGGGAGGGACACGGCGTGAGGGCGGCCCAGCAGCAACCCCGGCAGCCTCTCGTTTGGCTCTCAGCCCTGCACCTCCCTCCTCCCAGGCTTCCCATCAGGGGTCACGCAGGCTGCGGGAGGAAGATCTCGCTCCCTGGCAACTCCCTGAAGGGAGGTTGGAGTGAGGGGGGTCGGTCTCTGCTCCCAAGTAACAGCGATAGGACGAGAGGAAACGGCCTCAAGTTGTGCCAGGGGAGGTTTAGGTTGGACATCAGGAAAAAATTCTTTCCTGACAGAGTGGTCAGGCCTTGGCACAGGCTGCCCAGGGCAGTGGGGGAGTCCCCATCCCTGGAGGGATTTAAAAGACGTGGAGATGAGGCGCTTGGGGACATGGTTTAGTGGGCATGGGGGGGTTGGGTTGACGGTTGGACTCGATGACCTTAGAGGTCTCTTCCAACCTTAGTGATTCTGTGATTCTATGATTCTAAGTAAAGCCGGAGCAGAGATATGTGGTGGAAGGAGGTCCCAGCCCAGCCCAGCTTGTGGAAGGGAAGATGGGCCGAGGAACCTCCAAGGAACAAAGGCCACTCTCTTGGGGAGCAGAAGGAACCAGCCCCTGTTCTCATTCTCAGCTTCTCCCAGGATTCGCCCCATCTCTCATCTCCAGGCCAGGTGACAATCCTTCCCTCCACGGGCAGCCTCTCCAAACCAGGTGGGAGGGAGCAGAGTTCACCCCCTCCTGAGTGCTGCATCTCCAGAAGGGCCCCTGGCCAAACCGGGCAGCTCACCCTCGCCCTGCATCCTCACCCAGGTCCCGGTCCGTGGCCAGCACCTGCAGCACAGGGCTGCCAGCCGGCAAGTTCTCCATGATGTGTGCTTCATACTCAGGTTTCTCAAAAGCGGGAGCCTCGTCGTTGACATCCAGCACCAGCACGGAGAGCAGCTGCGTGGCAGAGCGGCGCGGGAAACCGTGATCCGTGGCCACCACGGTCAGGTTGTGCTGCACCACCTCCTCCCGGTTCAGAGCCCGCACGATGGAGAGCGCGCCTGCAGACACAGGGAGAGGGGAGAGCTGGGACCGCGCGGCACCGGGGCCGACTGCTCCCAGGACAGAGCTATCACAAGGCTGCAGGCTCCGGGGTGAGCCAGGGACAGCCAGGTCTCCAGAGGGACAGCAGGATCAGGAATAGTGTGGCCAGCAGGAGCAGGGAGGGGATCGTGCCCCTGTACTGGGCACTGGGGAGGCCGCACCTCGAATCCTGGGTTCAGTTTTGGGCCCCTCACGACAAGAAGGACATGGAGGGGCTGGAGCGTGTCCAGAGAAGGGCAACGGAGCTGGGGAAGGGCCTGGAGCACAAGTCTGATGGGGAGCGGCTGAGGGAACTGGGGGTGTTCAGCCTGGAGAAGAGGAGGCTGAGGGGAGACCTCATCGCGCTCTGCAACTGCCTGAAGGGAGGTTGGAGCGAGGGGGGGTCGGTCTCTTCTCCCAAGTAACAGCGATAGGACGAGAGGAAACGGCCTCAAGTTGTGCCAGGGGAGGTTTAGGTTGGACATGAGGAGAAATTTCTTTGCTGAAAGAGTGGCCAGGCCTTGGCACAGGCTGCCCAGGGCAGTGGTGGAGTCCCCATCCCTGGAGGGATTTAAAAGACGTATAGATGAGGCGCTTGGGGACATGGTTTAGTGGGCATGGGGGGGTTGGGTTGACGGTTGGACTGGATGACCTTAGAGGTCTTTTCCAACCTCAGTGATTCTGTGATTCTATGATTCTATGATCATGCCAACCAGGTGCGATGCTCGGGGCTCTCCGCACCCCACAAGCCTCCCTCCTCCGGGTTCCCCAGCCCTCGCCCTCCTCCTCTGCACCACGCTGCATCCCCACGCATCCCCGCACCCTCCGCAGCCCCCGCGTTCCCAGGGTCCCTGCCGCCCACCCCGCATCCTCCCGGGCCCTCACCAGTGCTGGGGTTAAGGTGGAAGCGGCCGTCACTGTTGCCTGCTCGCAACGAGTAGCTCACACGCCCGTTCTCTCCCAAATCGTTGTCCTGGGCCACCACATGCAGTGCCACGAACCCCGTGGGCTGGTCCTCCATGACGCTGACGGCAGCAGGGGAGAGGAACACGGGCGCGTTGTCGTTCTCGTCGGTCACAAACACGCGGGCGGTGACGGCCGCCGAGCGGCGCTGGCTGACGTTGCGGGCCTGGTCCGTGGCCTCCACCACCAAGAGGAAGGAGGCAGCAGCCTCCCGGTCAAGACCCTGGCGAAGGGTCAGCAGCCCCGAGCGGCTGTCGAGCTGGAAGGGGGCCCCGGGGGGCTCCTGGTGCAGCAGGGCGTAGCGCACCTGGCTGTTGGGACCCACGCCGTCCCCGTCCAGCGCCTGGAAGGTGAAGATGGACGAGCCGGCTTGGGCGTTCTCGGGCACCACGATGGTGATGGGGTCTTCAGGGAAGGTGGGCGCCTGGTCATTGCAGTCCTGCACGTGGATCTGTACCAGCACCAGTCGGCTGGAGGGGTAGCCGTGCTGCGTGTCCTCAGCGCTCACCTGAAGCACGTGCCGTGCCCCAGCTTCGTAGTCCAACTCCCGGGCAGCGTAAATCTCCCCCGTCACGCTGTCAACCACGAAGGTGCCGTCCCCACCGCCTCCTACCACCGTGTAGGTCAGCTGTCCTCGCGCAGAGGCATCTGGGGGTGCCACCGAGCCGATCACGGACCCCGGCTTGACCCCCTCGAGAGGGTGCAGCGTCAGCACCGTGGCGTCAGGCCGCGGCAGCACCCGGGAGGACGGCAGTACCTGCGGGGAGAGGCAGCAGTGAGGGGCAGGCGGCAGGACGCTGCGGGCCGGCAGGTCCTACCGGGCGGCCGGTGGAGAGGGGGACAGGGGGCCTGCGGAGGGAGGCAAGGTCTCAGCTCTTGTGGCCTAACAGATGAAAAACACACTGAGAATAAGTGCGGGTTTGACAAGGTGAAAGACGAGCTTCACCTGGGGAGCGAGGGTGGGTAAGGACAGACAGAGCCGCTGACCGGGCAGAGAAGGCTCAGGGGGGATCGTATCGAACTCCATCAATGCCTGCAGGGAGGGTGCCAAGAGGCCAGAGCCAGGCTCTTCCCAGTGGTGCCCAGTGCCAGGACCAGAGGCTGTGGGCACAAACTGACACGCAGGAAGGTCCCTCTGAACATCAGGAAACACTTTCCACTGTGAGGGTGCCCAAGCCCTGGCACAGGTTGCCCAGAGAGGTGGTGGAGTCTCCACGCTTGGAGACAGTCAAAAGCCACCTGGACGTGGTCCTGGGCAACTGACTCTGGGTGGCCCTGCTTGAGCAGGGTGATGGGACAAGATGACCTCCAGAGCTGCCTTTCCACCTCTTTCCGCGAGCCTGCGAGTCCGTGACTGTGTTACATACTGCGAAGGCAACAGACACCAGCAGAAACAATTCTGCAAAACATAAGCAAGAGTGGGCAAGAAGAGAGAGAACACTCATCCGGATGAGAGGCACAGAGAAGAAAGATAACCCAGTATGACCCAAAGATAAATAAATACTATCGCTACTTTTGTTAAAGATACTGAAGTTTTGGGCCCCTCACGANGTTAATTTGGGGATGAGGTGCACCTGTGGATGGGAGAGAGGATGCGTCAAAAGCAATAGTGTTATCTGAAGGGAAAACGAGTTGAAGAACTCAGCGCACTCATGTCAAGGAGCTGGGGAAAAGGGAATACAGCAAAACTGTCAGCCCAGAGGGGTATCAAAACCAGCGACTGTCAAGTAAATAGCTACATTATAGGGATGCAAACAAGGACTTCAGGGACAACCAGCCTGGCCTCAGCACTTTGAAGGCTGTAGAACAACTCTAATGACAGGAACAGCTACAGACATGGCGTAAAAAGGAAATGGTACAAAACGAACCGTGGAATGGCTAAAGGCAGATGTGTCTGGTGCTTGTCTCCTCAAAGTCGAAGGAAGCGCAGTGGATCTAACTTGCCTGGGTTTTAGCTGGGCTCTGATGCAGTAGCACATGGGAGATCACTCATTAAACTGGGAAAGGCACAGTGCGAGTACGGCTGTGTGATGGAAAGGACTAAAAGATCGACTGGCTGAAGGAGAGCGATTAGCAGGCCTTTGCAGAGATGGCTTTTGGTGCTGACATTTACTTTTGATAGGTGCAAAGGCAAAAGAAAGCTGAGTACGTTATGAACTGGCTGACAATGTTAGAGGGCACTGCCAGCACAGAGAAGCAGCAGGATATCAAACACGGAGAGTCAAACGGCCTTGGGAACTGCAAGAACAGGGACAGGGAGATGTGAAACGGAGTACTGTGAGAGTGCCTTGACTAGGGGGAAACTCTGCTGTAAAGGGAGGCTCACTACTAACAACAGAGGAAGGACTTGGCTGCCTGGGCCAAAACACCAGACAGCGAGTGCCAAAGTGACACAGATCTGGGGAACACCCTGCCTGTCAGGAACACTGTTTTCAGTAGATGCTGGGAAGAATTAATCTCTCTGTGCAGGGGACCTCTAAGGTCTTCCCTGCAACAGCGTATTTAGGACAGTGTTGGGTGTCCAAGTCTGGAAAAGGCAGAACTGCTGCTGACCACTTTACAGACGCGCCGCAGCAGATGGACCCATCCCTTCTGTCCTGGTTCGGGCTGGGACAGGGTTAACTTTCCTCCCCGTAGCTGGGGCTGGGCTGGGTTTGGGTTCGGTATGAAGGGAGCGTTAATGGCCCATTGATGCTTTGGCTGTTGCTGGGTGATGCCTGCACCAGGGCGGGGGGAGCACCCAGCTGGCCAATGGGGTGTTCTATACCATGTGACATCATGCTCAGTATAAAAACCAGGTGGGGGGGGGGGGCTCACCCCCCGGTTCGGGACACACGGTTGGCGGTTGGTGAGCAGTTGCACTGTGCATCGTCTGCTTTGTGTATTCTGTTATTGTTGTTCCCATTTGCTATTATTGCTGTTCTACTTCTGTTTTATTTCAATTATTAAACTGTTTTTATCTCAACCCGGGAGCTTTCCTGCTTGTGCCCTTCCCGATTCTCTCCCCCATCCCACCAGTGTGGGGGGGAGCGGCTGCGTGGTGTTTATTTTCTGCTGGCTGGGGTTAAACCACGACACCTTCCCGCCCCAGGCTCTCCACACATATTTTAGGGCTGGATCAACAGCCGAGCAAGGGCAGAGGGTGCCCTGGGATGACGGCGGTGGAGGGTGAGAAGGGGGGGAGGAAGGCTGCCAAGGGGCTGGATGGTGTCCTCCGAGGGGCGAGCGAGGGGTGGGTGGTGCAGGGACAAGGGGAGCTGGGGTGCTGGGTACCTGAATGCGAACGATGGCTGACGTACTGCGAGGCACCGTGCCCCGGTCGCTGGCTGTCACAGTGAAGATGTACTCAGCACGATCAGACCGGCGTAGAACCGTGGCAGTCCGCAGCTCTCCGGTCGCCATGTGCAGTGTGAAACGCTCGGCCCAGGCTCCTGCAGGGAGAAGGCGAAATGCTGCGGGGAGAGGCAGAGAGGCAGGAGGGCAGCGGGCGGGTGGGGATGGAGGAGGGAGCGCGGTGTGGCAGGGCTTGGGCAGCGGGCAGAGAGCAGCACCAGTCAGTTCTGCAGCTCGTACCTATCAGTGAGTAGACGATGGTCCCATTCTCACCCTCGTCGGGGTCCTTGGCCTGCAGGGAGGCGACTAGAAGTCCCGATGGCTTCTCTTCCAGCACCTGCAGCACAGCCCAGGGAGCAGCTGAGTGGCACAGGACACCCTTCAGACTCCCACCACAACCCCCCGAGCACGGCACAGGATCTGCACCTTCCTACACCGGCCCTGCCCCTCACCCAAGGCACAGACCCCCCCACCCCGGCAAGACCCACAGGCTGTGCCTGAGGCCGCACAACCCGGAGAAGTCTGCAGCAAAGCTGGCAGAGGGAGTTTCTGCCTTGCCAGCCCTCNCTGTAAAGGGAGGCTCACTACTAACAACAGAGGAAGGACTTGGCTGCCTGGGCCAAAACACCAGACAGCGAGTGCCAAAGTGACACAGATCTGGGGAACACCCTGCCTGTCAGGAACACTGTTTTCAGTAGATGCTGGGAAGAATTAATCTCTCTGTGCAGGGGACCTCTAAGGTCTTCCCTGCAACAGCATATTTAGGACAGTGTTGGGTGTCCAAGTCTGGAAAAGGCAGAACTGCTGCTGACCACTTTACAGACGCGCCGCAGCAGATGGACCCATCCCTTCTGTCCTGGTTCGGGCTGGGACAGGGTTAACTTTCCTCCCCGTAGCTGGGGCTGGGCTGGGTTTGGGTTCGGNGGGCAGCGGGCAGAGAGCAGCATCAGTCAGTTCTGCAGCTCGTACCTATCAGTGAGTAGACGATGGTCCCATTCTCACCCTCGTCGGGGTCCTTGGCCTGCAGGGAGGCGACTAGAAGTCCCGATGGCTTCTCTTCCAGCACCTGCAGCACAGCCCAGGGAGCAGCTGAGTGGCACAGGACACCCTTCAGACTCCCACCACAACCCCCCGAGCACGGCACAGGATCTGCACCTTCCTACACCGGCCCTGCCCCTCACCCAAGGCACAGACCCCCCCCGGCAAGACCCACAGGCTGTGCCTGAGGCCGCACAACACGGAGAAGTCTGCAGCAAAGCTGGCAGAGGGAGTTTCTGCCTTGCCAGCCCTCCTCCCGTTCTGCCCTGTTTAACAACCAGCAGTGCTGGGGCAGCAGTGAGCTGCAGGGCGATGGGAGGACACCATTTCACCCACGTTGCACCCAAAGCCTCTACAGTTAGGAAAAGCCAGGGCTCCATGGCAGTCCCGGCTCTGGCTGCCCCCACCAGACCCCTCCAGCTGCAAACGCAAAGGCGTGAGCACGGACAGGCTCAAGCCCAGTCACCCTGTCGACGGAAGGTGATGTTCGGTTCCCACCAGCCAGCCCAGGGAGGTTTGCGATCTCTGGAAATGCAGCTGGCAGTTCTTCCTGGGCTCGGACACCCGGACTCTTCGGGCTTTTCCCTGCTCTCCTCTGTTCCTAGTTAGCCCTGCTGACCGCCGGTCTGTAGGCACTTAATCGGTGCCAGTGCATCACAGTACCATCAAGACACTAATTATGCACGTGCTCAGCTAACCCCACGTTCTGAGGTGAGTTACCAGCTTCCCGGCAGACCGCACGTCACAGCATTGCACGCAAGCACCTTTCCTGGATAGTTATGGAAATGGATGCATCCCCACCGTCCCCACCTATCAGTTTTTGGGAGCACCCTCAGCACACAACCCATGCCTGCCGGCAGACGCGTCTCTCCTCCAGCACCTACCCAAACCTCACTGGTAGAGCAGGTTCCCCACTGGGCACAGACTCGGCAGTCCCTTCCACACCAAGAAGACATCAAATTCACATCCTGAGGCTACAGACCTCAAATTAGGTTTAGATTGGACATCAGGAAAAAATTCTTTCCCGACAGAGTGGTCAGGCCTTGGCACAGGCTGCCCAGGGCAGTGGTGGAGTCCCCATCCCTGGAGGGATCTAAAAGACGTGTAGATGAGGCGCTTGGGGACATGGTTTAGGGGCCACGGGGGGGTTGGGTTGATGGTTGGACTCGATGACCTTAGAGGTCTTTTCCAACCTTAGCGATTCTGTGATTCTATGAAATTTCCATCCTATCAGCCCACCCTCACAGATCCGGCTGTGCTACGTGATCTCTCTGCGGTACCACTTCAACGCATTTATGAAAAAGCCAAGCGGAATCCGAGCAAGAATCCAAGGAAAGAGGCTGCAAGCTCCTGAGAGGAGGCAAGTGTCAGGGCTGTTGCAGGAGCCGCTGGCACCACGCTGGTGGCACTGGGGAGGGGAGACCAGAGGAGCTGGACTGGTTTAGCCAGGCCAAGCAGCGATGTGACTGCACTCTGCAAACGCTGGGGAGAGGGGAGGGAAACGCCGAGGAGGGAGAAGAGCTATTTAAGCAAAAACACAATATTGGCACAGGAACAAATGAGTATAAAGTGGTCAGAAATTAGTTTAGGCTGGAAATTAAGAAATGGTTTCTAACTACAAGATCAAGGAATCTGGAACAGCGTTTCACAGCAGTGATGGAGGCAGAAGACCTAAATATAGCTTGGCTGTTTGTGGAGTGTCTGCGTGGACACCTCGGAGTGGGGCCATGCTTAGGAGGCCCCTTCCAGCCCCTCGTCTGTACCGGGCTGGGGCAGAACCTGCCCCCCACGCTGTCGCTAATTGCCCTCAACCAGGGTACAAGGGGCTCCTGCTTCGCGTGCACGGCCGCACTCCTCCTCCACGGGGAACCGCACTCCGTCTGGGGAGAGCAGTGACTCAGCAGAGGAGTTCAATGAGCAGCATCCACACAGGCTCCGCACACAAATGCCACTTCAGATGCACAAACAGAGGGATAAACAGCAATAGCATGGTCTTGCCGCTGCAAAAACCTCAGCCTTCGTAAAATTGCTACCAGGCAGGCTTGTGATGTCTGCTGTCTGCCCTCCAAGAAGGCTGTTGCAAATGCCAGCCTGGTCCAAAGATCAGAGAGCCACCTTAACCACGGGCACAGCTCCGACAGTGACTGGCAGTGGACATAGAGAGAAGATGCGAGAAATTGGGTACGTATGGAATAATCCTCCTGTGAAACCTCCCCAGCTTCCCGCAGTCTGTGGCTAAGTCACTTCCTGAGCCACAGATCATACTTTTGTTCAATAGCCTTTGATGGATTTTTTTCTTTCCATGAATTCATCTAATTTTGAACCCATGCAACTTTTGGCAATGATTTCACAATTTAATTATGTTCCGCGTGAAAAAGTACTGCCTTTGTTTATTTTAAACCTGCTGCCTGGTCATTTCTTATGGAGCTGCCTAGGTCTTGTATTGTGAAAAAAGCAACTTCTGATTTCCCCGTGACTTTCTCTGTGCCATTCACTGCACACCTCTGTTATATTCTTGCAGTTTCTTCCATGCCAAAGAACGTTCAAGTATTTTCTTTCTGCATGGAAACCACTATCTACTGGAGATCACATTAACGTCCTTTTCTGAACCTTTTCTAGCACTACTGCTTATCCAGTGGAACGGAGGCAGGGCAGAGAGGGTGTGCAGAATTTGAGATGTAGGGTAGTGATGTTTTCCTTCATTCCTTGTTTCTTTCCTAATAAAACTCAGCATTTGATTTGCCTCTTTGACTGCGGCTGGGCCCTGAGCTGACATTTTCACAAAGCATTCATGGCGATGCCCCAATCTTCTCCCTAAACTTAAGTAGCCAGTTCAGAGCCCACCACTGGGTAAGTGAAATTCATATTGCTTTTTGCCACGTGTATCACTTTCCAGTTAGCAACAGTGAATTCCATCTCCCATCTTCTGTCCTAATTGAACAGTAGAACAAGATTCTTCTACAGTTCTTCACAGGGAGTCCTAACCTTTGTCTCTATGAATAGACCAGTAACGTCAAAACCCAATCACCTCTTCTGGAGGTTATATGAAAATGCTAAATAGCAAGGATACCCGCAGCAGGCCTAGGCACCCACCAGTGACATCCCCCCTCGGGGAAAACAGACCACTTCTTCCTTCCCTTTGCTCCCTCTCCCCTTTCCTAGCAATCTCTCCCTGGGAGGATCCATTGCTGCTGCAGCTCCTGCGTCACCACCGGCTGGTCCTGCCAGTGTGTTACCAAGGTGGTTGACGAGCTCATCTCGCAGCCCTACGGTGGGAGATGCCCCTCCGGGTGATGCTTAAAGCAAGGTGCTGATACAGAGGCCTCCCTCTGCTTTGCCTAATGAACAATAACATGAGTATTTCACTGAGCAAGTCTGCAATACATCACTGAGCTTTGCATTTATCATTCAGTTTTTACTCTTCCCTCCAAGCCTTTTTTCTACACCTAAATCATGGTGGAGTCCCCATCCCTGGTGGGATTTGAAAGACGTGGAGACGCGGCGCTTGGGGACGTGGTTTAGTGGGCATGGGGGGGCTGGGTTGACGGTTGGACTCGATGATCTTAGAGGTCTTTTCCAACCTTAGTGATTCTGTGATTCCATGATCCTGTGATTAACAGTGGCCTCTTCCTGTGCTTCACCCTTCTCTACCAGTGTTTGCAGCAGGAGAGCTTCAACCCAAAGTGCCCAAATACTTGTTTACTTCAAAACTGTCAGAGCATTTACCTGCCTTCAGGACTCTAAATCTGTCCCAGCCTTGCTCTGCCTCCTGAAGGACGCGTATGCTTTTGTGGTAGCTTTGTATGAGACCTCCCGAGCTCTAGCAGGACGCTCCCAGCATTTCATGCCCCCAAACACTGGGGTCAACTGCAGAGCCTGCGGTGTGGGTGCGCGGCGGGCGTCCCCGCACGGGAGACGGGACGCTGGGCAGGCTGCAGCGTGAGCAACGCCACTTTGCAGAGCCTCTTCAGCTGCAGCCTCAGCAACGCCACGGCTGGCTGTCCCTGGCCTGCAGGAGGGACTCAAAGGCGAGAGCCTTACTCGGAGAGAGGACAAGACTAACTTTGCCTTCCTCTGCCTCCACCAGGCCCTGAGAGATGCCTCCATCCAGGCCAAGCCTGGCCAGTTCTGCAAGCAGAGAGTGCCAGCTGGCCGTGCAAGACGGCGGCTGGGCAAGGGATGGCTGCGACCTGCAACAGGAGGGGAAAAGGCAATGAAGAGGGAAGGGCTGCCTGGAGTTGCAGAGCGTCCCTGTGCTGATGGCCACCCAGGTGAATACAGTCCTGCTGCTCTGACCTGCCTCTGGTGCGCGTCTCAGGCGGGACCTCTGACAGAGGAAGGCTGCAATCACCGTGATGTTTTAAACCCAGCACAGCGCAAGTGGCTTTGAGCACATCGCCTGAAGTGCAGCAACAACGGCCTCAAGTTGTGCCGGGGGAGGTTTAGGTTGGACATGAGGAGAAATGTCTTCACTGAAAGAGTGGTCAGGCCTTGGCACAGGCTGCCCAGGGCAGTGGCGGAGTCCCCAGCCCTGGAGGGATTTAAAAGACGTGGAGATCAGGCGCTTGGGGACATGGTTTAGTGGGCATGGGGGGGTTGGGTTGATGGTTGGGCTCAATGATCTTAGAGGTCTTTTCCAACCTTAGTGATTCTGTGATTCTGTGATTCCAACACGCAGAGCAAGCACAGCCTTTCGGTCGCAGGTTCTCCCCACCCCGTGCAGAGGCGATGAGGACAGGGCTGCGACTGCCCATCCTGCCCCGTGGCTGCCAGCACCACTCGGCCGGCTCCAGCGACCCCTCGCCACACGCGCCGCTGCCCAGGGGCCCGGCAGAGCAGACGCAGCCAGCGGGGGGTGGAAGGTTGGTCCTCACCCACCTCTGTTGAGCAGCACAGACATAACTCGGTCTGCAGCTCGCTCAGAGCCCAGGTGACGGCTGCCACCACAGGGCCGAGAGCGAAAGCTGGGCTGGGACCCATCGCACGTTCTCACAAAACTCTTGTGAGTGCGAGGTCCAGCTGGGCAGTGCTTTCTTGACATCCCAGAAAGCCAAGTGGCTACACCAAAAATCCTGAGACCTAGAAATTAACGGCACCCCGTGCCTCCCTGCTTGCATTTCACCCCTGGCTCCGCTGGCTCAGGTTTAGGGCTCTCTTTCGCCTTCTCTCCTTGCAGGCACGTGTGAGCCAAGGGCTTCTGCCTGCTGGTCAGTCCCTGCTCTGCGCACAGGGATGTCTGTATTTCCCAAGGACGTGCCCGTCTTACCACATCTTGATCAGCTTTACCAGACTGCCCCGGCTGCTGCACGGATGCAACTGGTGCCTGCTCACCTCCCACCCTGAAACTCTCCCTGCCCACTCCCTTTGCCCCGGCAGGACCACCCGCCCCCAAACCCGGAGGCTATCGCACCCCTGCCTCACCAGGGCTCCAGCCCGCTGCCCCTACCTGCACGGGCAGCTCCTGACCGCTGGCCACGTGAAGGAAAGCAGGAGCGTTGTCATTCTCATCCAGCACAGTGACATAGATGGTTCCTGTGGCACTGCGGGGCGGCGCTCCCCCATCCTGCACGATCACCAAGAGCTGGTAGCTGGACTGCTGCTCCCGGTCCAGGCTATGCTTGGTGCTGAGCTCCCCTGCGAGGGAGAAGTGGGGACACAGCTCAGCCCAAAAACCGCTTTAGAGAAGGGCCTGTGCCCAGGTACGCTGCCGGGGAGCCCCAGCACCACAGGGGTAGGAAGGTGAATATTCTGTTGCGGCGCTGGCCTGGCCCACGTCACTTTTGACCTGCCCTGGGCTTTCTCCCCAGCCAGCCCCAGCCTAGGAAGCCAGGAGGTCTCTCACCTGTCTGTGTGTGGATAAGAAAGTTGGGATCGTGCTGGAGCAGGCGGTAGGTGAGCCGGCTGTTCTGCCCAGCATCCCGGTCACTCGCCATCACCCTCCCCACGCTGCTACCAGGAGCCTGATTCTCAGGAACGGTGAAGAAGTAACGCTCCTCGCTCAGCCGGGGGCTGTTGTCGTTCTCGTCGGTGATGCTGATCCGTACGGTGCTGGTGCCCGTTTTCCGGGCTTCCCCCCCGGCACCGCTGCCTCCCGCCGAGGCCAGCACCGTGAGCACGTACAGGTCCCGCGTCTCCCGGTCCAGCGCGCTTTTGACGTAGAGCCAACCGCTCTCCGGCATGATGCCAAAGCTGGCAGCGTCCCCGTCGGCACGCAGGTGGTAGGTCAGGGCGGCGGACTCGGCGTCGCGTGCCAGCGCCCGCACCTGCAGGAAGCGTGTGGAGACGGGCACCCCTTCCCGCACCTCCACGCGGTAGGTGAGCGTGTCAAAGATGGGTCCGTTGTCGTGCTCGGCTTGCACGTGCACCAGCAGCGTGAAGGTGGAGCTGAGCTGGGGAACGCCGCTGTCTCGGGCCACGACGGCCAGCCTGTAGGCTGCGCTGGCTTCGTACTGCAGGGCCCCCATCAGTCGCACCGCCCCCGAGGAGCGCTCCACGCTGAAGGTGCCGTCACCTCCCGACACCAGCTCAAAATTCACCTGGCCGTTGGCACCGCTGTCGCGGTCCTCGGCCTGCAGAGTGTACACTGTCGTCCCGGGTTCTGTGGCCTCTGGCAGCAGAATGGAGTCGGAGGGGGCCGGGAACGCTGGCACGTTGTCATTCACGTCTGACACGGAGATTTTCACACGTGTGTTGCTGTAGGCAGGAGGTGAACCGCTCCGGGCCTGGACATCCAGAACGAGGACTGCCTGGGACTCGTGGTCAAGAGGCAGGCTGGTGCGGAGCTGCCCTGAGGCAGAGTCGATGGAAAAGTAGCCATGAGGATCCCCCGAGGAGATGGAGTAAAAGATGTCATCAGCATGACCTGCGGACAAGGAAATCATAGAATCATAGAATCACAGAATCACTGAGGTTGGAAAAGACCTCTAAGGTCATCGAGTCCAACCGTCAACCCAACCCCCCCATGGCCACTAAACCATGTCCCCAAGCGCCTCATCTACACGTCTTTTAAATCCCTCCAGNGAGGGAGGATTCGTGTACCCATCTCGCCTCCTCAGCCCCTGCAGACCGCAGCAGGGTTGGGCAGCGCTGGCTGCAGCAGGCTGCGGTCGGGAGGCGCACGGGAGCGCTGCGTACGTGTGCATGTAGGCACAGACGCACGTGCACAAGTGTCTGTGTACACACGCGTGTAAGCACATGTGTGAGAGCACGCCCTGAGTCGAGCGACAATCGCGCTGGCGCACGTTTGGATGCGCGTGTCTCTGTGCCTGCGTGGAGCTCCCCGGACGGGGTTTTGCTCCGTGGGGAAGCGTGGTACCGCGCCTTCAAGACGATGCAGGGACAGGGAAAGTGATGGCGCACAAAAGGCCGTACCTGGAGGGTTCTGGGCCCGGACAGCCCCCACACTGGCACCCTGCAGCACGTCCTCGGGCACCGTGAAGAAGTACTGAGCTTGCTCAAAGACAGGGGGTGAGACCGTGCCCTCCACGATGCTGATGTTCACCCGGGCATTTGGCTGTGCCTGTAGGCCCCCCCCATCTTGTGCGGAGATCACCAGCTGCACCAGGGTGTTGGCTTTGCCGCTCAGGGACCACGAGAGGGAGATGACGCCTAGGGAAGAAAGCGGTTCAGAGGGCCCTGCACCTGCACCCCTGCCCGGCACCCGGCACCGAGGGAACAGGCCAAACCACAAGCGTGAAAAGAAAGACCTAAGGGGACAGCAAACAACGTGCGTCGCAGGGGAGAGCTCGCCGTGGAAGAACTGGAGCAAAGCAGAGGAACCCTCCTGGGAAAGCCTCCCCAAATCTTCCTTTCTCAACCTTAAGCCTGGCCCTGAGCTAAGCCAGTGGTAAGGGCTGGGGGAAACGAGCCAGGGGGCTTGGGAGAGGGAAAGGAGGGACTAGGGCTGCCAACGTGGGGCGCAGGGTGAGGGTCACGGCCGGTGGGGTCTGGGCTGGGGGGAGGCTCTTGGAGGAAAGGTAGAAGTGAAGGACCGTCCTCGACAGGCCCTACGGAGGAGGTGGCCCTGCGTTAGGGCGGCTGGTAGGTCTGTCTCGCCCCGGACACATCCTGGGAACTTGGGGACCGGCGTGGAGAGAGCCCGATGCCTGCGCTGAGCACAGGACACCTTCCTGTCCTGCCCAGAGCCCCTGGCACCACACGCCCACCCAGTCCCCTCCCCAGCAGAAACGGCTCTGGCTTTGGTGGCCAAAGCAAGGCAGAGCAGATGCAGCCAGAAAGGTGGGACTGAGCGCGACAGAGAGTTACCGGGAAGGAGACTAAACTGAGCAGGGGAGAGAAGGGAACTGGGCAGGGACAAGAAACTGAGCAGGATACAGCCTGATGGGGCAAAGCAGCATGCAGGAGGAAAGGTGCAGCGAGTCAGGAACGGGGAACGAGGGAGAGGAAGGAAGACGAGGAACAGAGCAGGGAGGTCAGAGTCCGAGTCTGGGAAGGGGCTGCCAGAGGCTCAAGAAGCCGAGGCAGGGGAGATGCAGCAGGGAGAGGAACAGACATACTCTGGGGCAGACTGCACTGCTGAGATGGCCAAGCAGTGACCCCCAGGCTGGCTTTTACGCCTGCCCGCATCCCACTGCTCTGCCTGCTGCCTGCTCTGCCTGCCCCTGAGCTGCCTCTCACCTGTGTCCTTGTTGAGGGAGAAGAGAGGGGGCGAATTTCCCAGGACGATGCGGTACGTCACTTTGCCGTGCAGCCCCTCATCCTTGTCGTGGGCAGCGACACGCAGCACAGCTGTACCTGGCATGCTCTGTGTGCTGATGCTGGCAGCGTACTCCAGCGGGTAAAACACCGGCCGGTTGTCATTTATGTCCTCCAGGAAAACCTTCACATACACCATGGAGTTCAGGCCACCCTGGGGAAGGACCAGGTCAGAGACGGTGCAAAGAGCAAGTGCAAGGACAGCAGTATCCCCTGCACGGTGCTGAACCAGCAGCATCGCATCCCCGCGGCCTCGCCAGCACTCACCCCATCAACAGCAGTGATGGTGAAATCGTAGGCAGACGTGCCCTCATCGCGATCCAGAGGCTGCACAGTGCACAGCTGCCCCGTGTGCTTGTCGACGCTGAACTGCGTGGGGACAACGCTGCCGATGCCGGAACCGATGGAGTAGGAAAGGGAGCCAAACGTGCCGCTGTCTGCATCTGTGGCTGTCACCTGGATGAGGGAAGGCACTACGTGAGCAGGGCCAGCATCACAGAGGAGATCACCAGCCGGACCCAGCCCATCACCCCCACCGCCTCCGCAACCCAGTGCTGCCGTCTGCTCCGTGGCCCACAACCACTACACGGTCCTCAAGGCTGGCCGTAGTAAAGCAGACCGGCGGTTACCGCCTCAGCCCTGCGATTCTTGTCCCAGACAAGCCACCAGTCCCGCTGCAGCCCTCCCTGCAAGAGGACAGGGCCTCCCAGGGGCTCACTGGCCGCAGAAAGTGCCCCGGGCAGGGCTGCAGGCAGCTGTGGGGCACCCCAGGATCAGCCTACGATGGCCCGTGAGGGGACACAGAGGTGGGGGAGCACAGCATTGCAGAGTCGCGAGGGCTGCACCATGCTTTCTATGCACAGTGCGGCCACGGGCCCCTGCACCACCAGAGGTGCCTTGTTTCAGGTGATACCTCCCCTCTTGCGCCCCTGGGGCAACATAGAACCATAGAGTCATTATGGTTGGAAAAGGCCTCTAAGATCATCGAGTCCAACCGTCAGCCCAACCCCCCCATGGCCACTAAACCATGTCCCCAAGCGCCTCATCTCCACGTCTTTTAAANGCTCCTCCCCAAGCGTGACCCAGGCCAACAGACGTGCCCTTGCGGGAAAAGGCCGTACGGAGAGGGTTGCAGAAAGGCCAGGCCCCACACAGATGCAAGGATCTAGCACACTCTTTGCACCCAGCTTGATCGGCCAAGCCAGAGACACTCCGCTCTTCCGCAGCAGCTGCCCCCGGCCCTCTGTTCCTTCTTTTCTGCGAAGCCGCTTAGGACAAGACAGGAGGAAAACCAGCCCCCTTCTCCATGACCTGGCTCTGCCCTGCTCCCAGAGCTCTCCTGGGCTCCGAGGATGGTGGCCGAGGGTGGCATTGCCCCGTGACAGCCACGGCCCTCCGGAGCCTGGGGCACGTCGACTGCGTTTGCATCTACAGCCACAGCAGGATTAAAACTGCTCCCTGCTTGCAAGGCCCCAAGTTTCTCCCTGGGCTCCTCTGCAGAGCTCAGGTCAGCAGAAAACAGCTCCTGACCCCAGCATCGCTGCCCACGGCTCATCCACCAGCTGGGAGCTCCGCACGGAGAACAAAGCTGGAGGCCGGAGCCAGGAGGGAGGCAGCTGGGCCAGGCCCGGGTGAAGTGGAGTTCAGGCCTCGTCAGCCGCAGCTCCTCCCAGCAGCAGCGCTGGGGCCTCGGCTCCCGTGAGCGAGAAGCGCAGGAACGTTGCACAGGCGCCAAGGAAAGGGCCCAGCTGGGGGCTGCAAACAGCTCGTTCCTTCGGGCAGGGCCCCTAACCTGAACCACTCACCCAGCCGTCAGAGATGGAGGAACAACGAGACAGAGCGCTGAGAACGGCTGGGCCAGGGAAGAAAAAATAAATCAGGTAGAGGTGGGTCCTCCCCCCGCCCAGAGCCTGTGCTCTGCACCCCAGGGAGGGGAGGGCACCTGAGAGAGCCCCTTCCCCGTTCTGCTGCCCAGTGACCCACAGCCTGCAGCACCCCCTCACCAGCGCTGCTGCCTGCGGTCCAAGGGATGCTGAGGGGAGAAGATGAGAGCGCATCCACAACGAGCGCATCCACAACGAGCACATCCCCAATGAGCGCATCCACAACGAGCATCCCCAACGAGCACATCCCCAACGAGCATCCACAACGAGCATCCCCAACGAGCACATCCCCAACGAGCATCCACAACGAGCGCATCCCCAACGAGCGCATCCCCAACGAGCGCATCCCCAACGAGCGCATCCCCAACGAGCATCCCCAACGAGCGCATCCACAACGAGCGCATCCACAACGAGCGCATCCACAATGAGCATCCCCAACGAGCGCATCCACAACGAGCATCCCCAACGAGCGCATCCCCAACGAGCGCATCCACAACGAGCATCCACAACGAGCGCATCCACAACGAGCGCATCCCCAATGAGCGCATCCACAACAAGCGCATCCACAACGAGCACCGCACTCCCGGTACAGAGGATTTGCTCCCCAACCCTGCAAAAACTGCCAGAAGAAGCGCCATGAAAGAGGATCGCCCTTCCCTGAAAGAGGATCGCCCTTCCCTGCTCCAGCTGCAGAGCACTCAGAGCTGCAGGTGCCATGACAGCAGCCCGGCCGGGAAGCTTTTTGGGAAATTGGACCCACCTGATTCCCACCCTTGAGTTCAACGTCCTCCCTCCCTCCTGCCCCAGCTGCCTTTGCTCTGGAGCTGCTCATTTGAGAGCATAAATCTGACCTCACCGACATCGCTGAAACCTGTGTTCAGGCTGCCTGTGCTCTGGCTCCACGCTGGATATTATTTCTGGGGTGATAGCCCTGCACCAACACGCTTGAGCTGTGTGCCATGCCTGGGTTTTAGCTGGTAGCCTTCTCTACCGCTGCAGATGGAAATGCACCCGAAAATGATAAGCTGCAACAGTGACCGGAATACACACTGTGTGGCAAACACACACCACTGTGTGGCAAACACACGCCACTGTGTGGCAAATACATGCCACTATATGGCAAATACATGCCACTATGTGGCAAATTAGTAACTTCTTTCCTTCAAAACCAGCTGCTTATCACTCTGAAAGTGCTCTAAAATGCGTGTCAGCTGCTTTAATCTCTGTATAGCAACAAGCTCTGCAGCAGATGTTTTCCTCGGGCTCCTCAGGCCAAGGGCTCCGCTGCTTCCAGAACAGCCTCACTTCCCCACCTTAACCATCCTCTGGCGGTCACCGTCCCGAGAAAGGTGCCCAGAGGGGAAGCTATCTGGAAACGCAGCTTTCTGCCACAGGAGCTGGGTCACATTTTGGCAACGGGAGAAAGACGAGCTCTCACTATTACGCAGTGCAGCACCATCTCCCCGGCCGCTCCCGGTACCCAGCACCAGCTCCCTGCAAGGCTGCCCCATGGAGCCTCTGCCTCCCTGCAAACCTAGCTTTGCAAAGCCAATCCTCAGTTTGTAAACCTAGCTGTAGAGCCAGGGCAAGGCATCCTCAGAAAAGCTCCCTGTCCACACGTGTCCAGCATTCCACCTCCCCATCCTGCTGTGGGACTGTCTGTGGACCAACGGACTAACACAAACCCCGCCTGTACTAGCCCACACAGGGTCCAAGAGAGACCACGTCACTGCTACGCCAGCACCGGTGCAACCGCTACTGGAGACTTGTGTCTGGTCCCAGTCTCACGTGGAGCGGTGGTGCGAAACTGGTGCCCAGAGCAAAGCCACAGGACCAACACAGCACCTGAGGGAGCAGCTAACTGTGTTAGCTCGGCGTGAGGCAGCTGGACAGTTCGCTTGGCGTCCCTGCCGCTGTCGGGGGAGGGAGTGGGGCTGTGGCCGTCCCGGCCCGAGCTCTTGTCCTGGTTCGGGCTGGGANCGCAGGCCGGCAGTGCCTGCAGACCGCGGACGCCCCGTGTGCGCGTCCCGTGGGACGGGGCCGGCTCAGCAGGGCCTGACACAAGCCCCGAAGACAGCACAGATCCTCGCTGCGGCTGGGGTGATGCCTCCCGGGGACTCCTCTGCCGGGCAGCGCAGGGTTTGGTCAGCTGCTAGGTGCGGCGGACGCTGAAGTGGTAGAGTTCAGCGTAGCTGGGCCCACAGCTGCAGACTGCAGAGCACACGCAGTCTGGGACACGGTGCACATTTTTAGCTGTGAGGATAATTAACCACCAAAAGGGCTCATCAAGGCCTGTGGTGAATTCATCACTCCTGGAAATTTTTAAACCGAGTCTGGATATTTTTCTAGGAACTCTGCTAGAAGCTAATGCAGGGCAGCCCCAGGCTCTGCATTTAGCGCCCACCCCGAATCTTGGATCAACAGCTGGTTTTACTGTAGCTTCCTTATGAGGCTCCTGATGTTTGCCTGAGAAATAAGAGGGAAATGGGGTCAAGCTGTCCATGGAACAGCCCGGGAATCTCTCCATTCGGGGCTGCGCAAGGCCTGCTGTGGGAGCAGGAGTGAGAGCTCTGGGCCTGAACGGAGCCCCTACAGCACCCTCACCTCTGACTTCTGTGAACATCCTGCAGGGCCAAGGGCGGCTGTTCCCAGGAGAAGCTCTGTGAGAGGAGAAAGGAGAGAAGGAGAAGGCTGCAGCTGGGAACAAGACACCTGCAGGAGCTTGCAGGGTCGGCACGCAGATACAAGACGTGGAGAAAGCCGTGGGGCCACCTCATCTGCGCAGGACACCTGCACAAGCTCGCAGGATCACCACGGATACACCAGGCACAATGTGCAGAGGCGAAGCGCGTGCTGTGTTTCAGCTGCAAGCCCGTGTGCCGAGAACAGAAGTGTTCACAAAGCGCGAGCGCAGGCAGAGTCCCCGCACCGGGTGATAACGTTCCGTGCCGTGTCGTCGGGCAGCAGTGAGACGAGAGCCCAGCACCCTCTCCCCGTGGTGGGACTCCAGAGGGTGCTCCGGGAGTGTGGTGACCGTGGAGCTCTGAGATCAAGAGCCCAGATGTTCCCGTTCGCAGACCCAGCCAGATCAGCAGTGAGAAGGAAGCCATGGTGAATTGTTTCTATGGTTCGTTACGTTCTCTGTTGAAGACCTACTTCTACTCACTGTTACTACCCCTGAGTAAGGCCCTTGTAAGACGAAGGGGCAGTTGGTCTCAGAAACCCTCTCTGTATTGGTACCGGTGGGTGGACCAGGCAACCCATCCCCTTCTTGGATGAACCAGCTGCACGGTCAGAGTGTTTTCTGGCCTGTAGCTTTCCTGTTCTGTCCTGTAGGACCCCATTCTCCAAAGGGAAATCCTTTGCCGTCCGGAGATAATGGCTGCGTGAATGCATCCTGCTATCGCATATGGGACGTGTTTCTGACAGCAATCAGCCCCTTGGTCTTGAGGAGGGAGAGATGGAGACTCAGGGTCCTGCAGAGTATCCTGCTCGAGTCCAGAATGGGGCCAGCTTTTCTGAGCAGCACAGGGCCAGTGCTCCCGCATGTCTTGCGGCCCGGTTAAGATGTGCTTGGCTGCAAGCACGGTATTTCTCTGGAACCTGCTGCAGCTGTGCACGGTACATGGAGCGTTACTCTCCCTCCATGCCTCGTCCTCTCATTCTGCCTTCACACAGAGCCCGCTCAGCCCAGGGCAGCACCGGTGTCCCCCAGCGCTGCACACCGTGCTGGCCGTGGCCGGGTCCGGCCCGCCACAGGCGACTACACCTCTCCCGCGTCCCACAGCACACCCCATCCCTACCCGCCTCTTGTCCCCCACAGCTCCATCATGTCCCAGACCCCGTACAGATGCTGCCATGGGCACTAGGACTGGCGCCTTTCTCTCGTCACCCCCAGTGACACCGCCATCACCTCCCCGTATCGCCAGCCTCCGTCACCGTCCCCTCTCCAGGATATCCCCTGGCCATACCCCGGTGCCCACAGTTCTGCTGTGGCTGTGCAGAGCCGGCTCCTGGCCACGGGCTGGAGGGCATAGCCTGGGCTGGAGGCACTCGGTCTCCCTTCGCGTCTGCCTTCCCCCTCGCGGGGCAGCGAGCCAGGCAACGCAGCATGGCCTCGACCCGTGCGGGTCTGCTGGCACTGCCCTGGTTCAGGGCCAGCCGGAGCTGGTTGCTCTCCAGCAGAGTAGGGTTCAACAAAAATGCAAAACCGTGGAATTCCTTGCTTCAGGGCACAGGGATATCGAATTGTATAGATTCAGAAAGCAACTACCCACATTCACGACAAAAATCCACTAGAGGCTTTAAACACAAGGACATCAATGCCGGGCCAGGAAATCCCCACGTTGAAGCTGGGACAATGTGCCAAGGAGGCAACAGCACCTGAGGGAAGCCTCTGGATCACGGACCCTGGCTCTCACAAAGAACCTCGATTTCCCAGGCCAACCAGGGGTGACACACGGCTGGATCTGCTCTTCACTAGCAAGGGAGAACCGGCTGAGGATGTGGTCATCAGCGGTAGCCTTGGCTGCAGTGACCATGAAGTGGTAGAGTTCAGGATCCTAAGGGGAGTGAGGAAGGAGAGCAGCAGAGAACAGATCCTGGACCTCAAGCAAGACTTCAGCTTATACAGGGAAGTGGTAGGTGGGAGGGATCCCATGGGAGGCAGCTCTGAAGGCCAAGGGAGCTGAGGAAAGCTGGCAAGCCTTCAGGACAGCACACCCCAGGCACAAGAACGGTCCATCCCCGTACTCGGAAAAACACGGAGACTTATCAGCAGATGGCCTTGGCTAAGCGGGGACCTTAGGGCTAAGCTGCAATGCAAAAAGGCGGCATATGGGAGGTGGACGCAGAGGAGAGGCAAGCTAGAAAGGAGGAATTTATAAACATTGCCCAGGCGTGTAGGGGTGGTGTCAGGGAAGTCAAAGTTCAAGTGGGGTTGAGACTTGCAAGGAAAATTGAGGGTGCTAAGAAGAGCCACTACATTGGTAGCAAAAGGCTGAATAAGGTCCCATTTCTGAATGCGGTGGGTGATTTAATGACAGCAGACACAGATAAGACTGAGATACCCAATGCCTCCTTTACCTCAGTCTTCACCAACATGGTCTCCCAGGGCTCCATGCTTTTTGAAAGGGTTCAGAGACCTACCAGGCAGGGATGAAGACCGAGTCAAGGATTTCTTCAGTGAACTGGATCCATACGGATCCATGGGATCCAACAGGCTGCATCAATGGATGCTGACAGAAATGGACTTGCGGAGCTGCTCTTTCAAATGTGGTGGAGATCAGGGGAGATCCCTGACAACTGGAGGAAAGCAAATATTGCACCCCACCTTCAAAAAAGGCCAAAAGGATGATCTGAGGATCTACAGGCTTGCCAGCTACACCCAGTTGGTCCCTGGGAGAATCGCGGAGCGAATCCTTTTGGAGCGTGTTTTTGGCCACATGGAGGAGCCTGGGAGGGGAACAGTCAGCACGGATTGACCGTCCTGTTTGCTTTCTGCGATGCAATGATGGGACCTGTGGTTGACGGGATGACGGCTGCGGATGACAATCGCCTTGACTTTAAGACGGATTTTGACACCTTCTCCCACCATCCTGGTATCCCAGGCGGGATGCTGAGGTTTGGAGGTCTGGACAACCGGGTGGGTCACAAGCAGGTTGGAGGGTTGGGCTCGGGGTGGGGGGTGGTCCATGAGCCGCGCTCTGCCTGGAGGCGGGTGACACGTGGACACCCCAGGGACCAGCCCGGGGACCCCTCCTGCTGAACGTCCCCAGCAACGACCCGGCGCAGGCACAGGCTGACGCTCGCCAGGTCACGGACGAGCCACGGGGCACCCGGCAGCAAGGGCAGCCCGGCAGCACCCTGGCTGGGGGAGAGGGGCACAGCCGGGGGGCCGAGGGCAGGGATCCCCCTCCCCGCTGCTCAGCCCGTGCTGGACACCCCATCTGGTTTTGGGCCCCCAGTGCCGGAGAGACCTGGGCAACCTGCGGCCAGTGCCGGGGGCTGGAGCTCCTGCCCTGTGGGAGCTGCTGAGGCTCCGGGGCTTGCTCAGCCCCCGGGAGGGAAGGCTGCGGACCCGGCAGTGAGCCGCCAGCACCCGCGGGGAGCTCATCGAGGAAACGGAGAACACGGAGACCACAGATGTCGGTTGAGACGAGAACTTCAGGCTGGACACAAAGGAAAGCGTTTTCGCGGTGAGGACCCTCCAGTATCGGAGCAGGTTGCTGAGAGAGGTTGTGCAGCCCCTGTCCCTGGAGGTTTTCAAGACGCTGCTGGATGAGGCCGTGAGCAGCCTGGTCTGACCCCATGGCTGCCCCTGCTTTGAGCAGGGGGTGGACAGAGACCCCCAGGGTCTCTCCAATCTGAATTACTCTGTGACTCCATGGTCCAGCTGTTGCACCCTTGCCCCAGCACAGGCTATCGGACACTAGTAAAGCAGCTTACTCTGCTATACCGAACTTTGCTCTGCTGTGTTAGAGCTGCTCTTCGGCTCCTTGTCCGGCACTCAGTGTAGCCCTGTGCTATGCAGCCCTTTATCTTGAACATTGTCAGGTCCCTATCTCAGGACTCACAACTCTTGTGCACTCGGCAGCAGCCCCGGATTTGCTGCAGCAAATCCAGCCCGTCCCAGCAACAGACGCTCCCCCTCCTCTTCTCCCAGTCACCCACAGGCTAGTTCCCCTCTGAACCCAGGCACTCCTTTCCTCTGCCCGGGGGGCTGGGTAAATGCAAGGCGTTTGGGAGGGCTCCAGCCACACAGTCCCCAAATCCCTGTTGATCTTACAGGCAGAGGGCTGCAGGACTAGTTGGGTGTTCAGCCGGCTGGACACGAGCCGGCAGCGTGCCCAGGTGGCCAAGAAGGCCACCGGCATCCTGGCCTGTATCAGCACTGGTGTGGCCAGCAGGAGCAGGGAGGGGATCGTGCCCCTGTACTGGGCACTGGGGAGGCCGCACCTCGAATCCTGGGTTCAGTTTTGGGCCCCTCACGACAAGAAGGACATGGAGGGGCTGGAGCGTGTCCAGAGAAGGGCAACGGAGCTGGGGAAGGGCCTGGAGCACAAGTCTGATGGGGAGCGGCTGAGGGAACTGGGGGTGTTCAGCCTGGAGAAGAGGAGGCTGAGGGGAGACCTCATCGCGCTCTGCAACTGCCTGAAGGGAGGTTGGAGCGAGGGGGGGTCGGTCTCTTCTGCCAAGGAACAGCGATGGGACGAGAGGAAACGGCCTCAAGTTGTGCCAGGGGAGGTTTAGGTTGGACATGAGGAGAAATTTCTTTCCTGGAAGAGTGGCCAGGCCTTGGCACAGGCTGCCCAGGGCAGTGGTGGAGTCCCCATCCCTGGAGGGATTTAAAAGACGTGTAGATGAGGCGCTTGGGGACATGGTTTAGTGGCCATGGGGGGGTTGGGTTGAGGGTTGGACTCGATGATCTTAGAGGTCTTTTCCAATCTTAGTGATTCCATGATTCTGTGATTCCTCAGCTATCTGTGTCCCTACAAGAGGGCGGGCGCCTTGCACCAAGGCAAAGGCATACAGCACCCCATCATCCCTCCACATGAATATACCACCGTGTGGCTCTGCAGCCACCCCAAATCTGGTCATAACCCACAGCAGGGGTCACAGCACGCTGAGGTCCCGTCGGGAACAACAACAGGAACAGATTCCCAGGAGGGCTTTCCAACAGAATCTGCGTCCCCCAGACACATAAACGTGCAGTGACACTCCCAGATGCTGCAAACAACAGTGATTCAATATGTGACATCCTACAAAGCCTCCACTCAATGTGTCACACAGCAGAATGTCCACGTTCATGAGCTCTTAACCTCGCCTGCAGGCTGCTGCTCTCCTGCAGCACTGCCTTGGCTTCACTGACCCCCTGCACTAAGCCGGGGCCCATCTCTAGCACCTCCTGAAGTTCTGCCTTGGGTGTTTTCACAGTTCCAGCATGTCCAGGGTCCATCCTTCATACAACTCTTTCCACTCCTGGGTCCTAGCAAGGGTAAAGCGTCCTCGTGCTGGCACAAGCTGAGCGTTCCCAGGTGACAGGTAGCCAAAGAGAAGCTACTCACTGGGGAAGGGAGAAAGAAGCATGAACCAACCCCTTTCCCAAGGGCCATGAGACACACACTGTGTTTGGCTTGGAACAAGTTTATACTAAGGCAAAAGACAGCAGTGGTCAGCAGGATCCTGTGCCCTTCATTAGTTAATGTTTCAGTCCTAGTTTGTACTTGAGTCTTAACAAGATAGGCTGGCAATTTTAAGGTCATTTGGAAATAGGTTGTATGCCTGGTTTTTGTTGTTTCCTCCTTACACCAGACAAGGGAAACAAGAAGAGAGTACGAGAGAGAAGAAGTGACACACTGTGCAGCAGCACAGACCAAGAGCTGGGCTGCACAGGAACACCTGATGGAGGGGAATTAGGATTTCGCTTACTAAACAAGTGAAGCAAGAGGAGGGAGAGGCAGGGGGAAGCCAGGGAGGACATGCCACTGCAAGATGAGGGGACAGCCTGAACCAGAGGCCAGCATCCCGGCGCTGCTGAAGGAAGCAGACAACCTGGAGGTCCAGCTGGGGATCAGGGGCTGTAGACTGAGCCCAGGGCCAGAAGCCAACAGCATCTTTAGGGGAAAAGCTGCATTTCACTGCAGACTTTGGAGAGAAGCTGTTTAGTATAGGCAGTTGTTAATCGGCGCTGCAGCCACGCGGCAGAGCAGGATCGGGGAGAGGGGACAAAGGCACTCAAACGCTGACAGCTGCCGAGTGGGCAGTGAGCCCTTACAGACAACCCCAGCAGGATGTTTTATACATTGGGCAGCCTCTCCATGCCTATAGAAGTTGTTTGCGACCACTATAAAAAGGCTGAGGATGTTCTCAAGTCTATACGCATGACAAACAGTGAATATTTAGAGACGTGATTAGCCAGATACTGTAAACTCAGACTTAGCAATATCATGACAGTCATGTGAACGCTCGTATGTAAAAGGCATGCCAGCGGGAGAAATGTGCTAACTGAAAAACACACAAAAATGCAAGAAATTAAAATAAAACAGCTACAGTTTGGCACAATCACCATCTGTGTGCCAGGGAGGAGAACTGGGAAAGCCCTAAAGGATGAGAGGCAGGGGGAAAAGGGATAGGACAGCAAATGCAAAAGCAACTGCACAGTGTAGTGGTAGCACACGGCTGGGATACGCTACTGTTGTTTTTGCATTAAAAATCATAGAATCATAGAATACTTGGGGTTGGAGGGGACCTTTAAAGGTCATCTAGTCCAAGCCCTCTGCAATGAGCAGGGACATCTTCAACTAGATCAGGCTGCTGATGGGGGGGGGAACGTTGCCACCGAGGACGAGGATAAGGGTGAGGTACTCAACGCCTTCTTTGCCTCAGTCTTTAATGGTCAGAGCAGTTATCCTCAGGGTATTCAGTCCCTGGAGCTGGAAGACAGGGACAGCGAGCAGGATGAACCCCCCATAATCCAAGAGGAAGATGTTAACGACCTGCTACACCACCTGGACGCTCACAAGTCTATGGAGCCGGATGGGATCCACCCGAGGGTGCTGAGGGAGCTGGCGGAGGAGCTTGCCAAGCCACTCTCCATCATTTACCAGCAGTCCTGGTTAACGGGGGAGGTCCCGGACGACTGGAGGCTCGCCAATGTGACGCCCATCTACAAGAAGGGCCGGAAGGAGGATCCGGGGAACTACAGGCCGGTCAGCCTGACCTCGGTGCCGGGGAAGATTATGGAAAGGTTCATCTTGAGGGCGCTCACGAGCCACATCCGGGACAACCAGGGGATCAGGCCCAGCCAGCACGGGTTCATGGAAGGCAGGTCCTGCTTGACCAACCTGATCTCCTTCTATGACCAGGTGACCCGCCTCGTGGATGAGGGAAAGGCTGTGGATGTGGTGTACCTGGACTTCAGTAAAGCCTTTGACACTGTCTCCCACGGCATTCTCCTAGAGAAGCTGGCGGCTCACGGCCTAGACAGGTTCACTCTTCGCTGGGTAAGAAACTGGCTGGACGGCCGAGCCCAGAGAGTTGTGGTCAATGGAGCTAAATCCAGTTGGCGGCCGGTCACGAGCGGTGTTCCCCAGGGCTCAGTTTTGGGGCCAGTGTTGTTCAATATCTTTATCAATGATCTGGACGAGGGGATCGAGTGCTCCCTCAGTCAGTTTGCAGATGACACCAAGCTGGGCGGGAGTGTTGATCTGCTGGAGGGCAGGAGGCTCTGCAGAGGGACCTGGACAGGCTGGATCGATGGGCCGAGGCCAATGGAGGAGGTTCAACAAGGCCAAGTGCCGGGTCCTGCCCTTGGGCCACAACAACCCCAGGCACCGCTCCAGGCTTGGGGAAGAGCGGCTGGAAAGTGCCCAGAGGAGAAGGACCTGGGGGGGCTGGTCGACAGCGGCTGAACACGAGCCGGCAGCGTGCCCAGGTGGCCAAGAAGGCCAACGGCATCCTGGCCTGTATCAGCACTGGTGTGGCCAGCAGGAGCAGGGAGGGGATCGTGCCCCTGTACTGGGCACTGGGGAGGCCGCACCTCGAATCCTGGGTTCAGTTTTGGGCCCCTCACGACAAGAAGGACATGGAGGGGCTGGAGCGTGTCCAGAGAAGGGCAACGGAGCTGGGGAAGGGCCTGGAGCACAAGTCTGATGGGGAGCGGCTGAGGGAACTGGGGGTGTTCAGCCTGGAGAAGAGGAGGCTGAGGGGAGACCTCATCGCGCTCTGCAACTGCCTGAAGGGAGGTTGGAGCGAGGGGGGGTCAGTCTCTTCTGCCAAGGAACAGCGATGGGACGAGAGGAAACGGCCTCAAGTTGTGCCAGGGGAGGTTTAGGTTGGACATGAGGAGAAATTTCTTTCCTGAAAGAGTGGTCAGGCCTTGGCACAGGCTGCCCAGGGCAGTGGTGGAGTCCCCATCCCTGGAGGGATTTAAAAGACGTGTAGATGAGGCGCTTGGGGACATGGTTTAGTGGGCATGGGGGGGTTGGGTTGACGGTTGGACTCGATGACCTTAGCGGTCTTTTCCAGCCTTAGTGATTCTATGATTCTGTGTCGAATCACGATAAGAAACTGGATGAAAGTGACAGACAAAAATCTATTATTCCTTTCATATAATGTATGCAAATGAAATGCCATGTGCCCCTTGGGACCCAAGAATGTGTTAAGGAACCCAGGGGATGAACCTGATGCTGTGTTTTGAAGAGTTTTCTTTGATAGGTATAAAAGAGGCCGCTACCACAGACGGGCTCAGGGAATACATCTGGGGCATTGGCTGCTGAAATCACCTACATGAACACATAACTGTTTGCATTCAATTCCCAACTGGATTTGAATCTGGCAAGAGATGTCAAAGTCAAGAAGAAAGGCTTCTATAAGTGCATAGGTGACAAAAGGAAGGCTAGGGAAAATGTAGGCCCACAGCTGAAGGAGAGAGGGGACCTGATGAGACAGGGCATGTAGAAGATTGGGGTACTTAATGTCTTCTTTCCATCAGTCTTTACTAGTAAGACCAGTCTTCAGGAATCCCAGGTCCCAGCGACTGGGGCGAAGGCTGGAGCAAGGAAGATGTACCCTTGGTTGAAGAGGATCAGTCAATTCTTAAGCAAACTGGACATACATAAGTCCATGGGCCCTGGTGGGATGCACCCACGAGTGCTAAGGGAGCTGGCAGATGTCATTGCGAGGCCACTCTCAATAATCTTTGCTCAATCGTAGTGTTTGGGACAAGTGCCTGAAGACAGCAGAAAAGCCAATGTCACTCCTGTCTTCAAGAAGAGTAAGCAGGAGGACCCAGGTAACTACTGAGCAGTCAGCCTCACCTTGATCCCCGGGAAGGTGGAGCAGCTAATTCTGGAAACCACTTCCATGTACATGAAGGACAAGAAAATCATCAGGAGTAGTCAGCATGGCTTCAGCCAAGGGGAAGTCATGCTTGACCAACTTGATCAACGACTGGTCTGGTAGATGAAGGAAAAGCAGTGGATATTGTCTACCTGGACTTCACTAAGGCCTTTGACACTGTCTCCCGTAAGATCCTCACAGACTAGCTATTGATGAATGGGCTGGATGAGCAGACAGTGAGGTGGACTGAAAACTGGCTGAAAGGCTCGGCTCAGAGAGTGGTGAACATAGAATCATTAAGGTTGGAAAAGACCTCTAAGGTCATCGAGTCCAACCGTCAACCCAACCCCCCCATGCCCACTAAACCATGTCCCCAAGCGCCTCATCTACACGTCTTTTAAATCCCTCCAGGGATGGGGACTCCACCACTGCCCTGGGCAGCCTGTGCCAAGGCCTGA
>VZTQ01011577.1:63883-75452 GCA_013400755.1 Pelecanoides urinatrix
GGCGACAGCAGCTGGCAGCAGCCAAGGGGTGTGGAGAGAAGACAGGGGAGCAGAGGCTGGGGCGGGGGGCGATGGGGGAAGGCTGGCGGGCTGGGGCTCTGGGAGGGGGGGTGCAGGGACTGGCACTTCGGAGGGCAGCACACACAGGTATGGGGCTGGGGGGGGACGCGGAGGAGGGCGGGTGTGAGCCAGGGCTGTGGGAGGAAGGGGAGTTCTAAGGGGCCTGGGGCTGAAGCAGAGGTGAGGAAAAAGGGGCAGCTGTGAGGGGGCTGGGGATCGGCGTAGAGGAAGGAGGGAGCTGTGCGAGGGGGCTGGGGGGAGGAGCAGAGCATGGGGGGAGAGGAGCGTGAGGGGCTGGGGCCTCTCGGCTGCAGTGGAAAAGCTGCTGCAGCTCCAGGGGAAATGCTACTTGAATTAATCATGGCGCTGGCTGCTGTGCCAAGCCCAGGAGGAGGCTGCTGGCAGCGCAAGGAAATAACTTTCACAGGAATTTGGAACAAATGCAGCTCTTCTGGCGGTAACAACAGCACTCACCTCCCCCACAACCTCCCCATGTACCAGCATCTCCCCCATGTCCCCACTCCCTGTGTGCCCCCAGACTCTCCCACGTTACAGCCTGCGCTCCCTCCCCTCGCGCTGCTCCCCAGCAAGCTCACGGGCCGCTCCCCATCTTGCCTCAGGAAGCTCGCCTTCTTGTTCCTGAGGATGGGGAGGCCTGTTTTATGTCGTGCAAAGGTCTGAAAATAGGTTAATGTTAAATCCCTTGTCCCAAGAAAACGAATGTATGTAGTCATGTCCTCCCCACCTCTCCCCACTCTCTTTGGCAGCGAAGTCGGTGAGCGTTAGTCCTCTGGCTGTTCCAGTCCCCATGCACGGCTACTCCCCGTGTCCTCTCACAGCCGCCCCCTTCGGTAGCATAACCGATGCATCGGGATTACCCGTCAAGACTCTTCCAGTAGCACAGTATCTGTGGCCTGGCCTAGCCTACAGCACTTCATGCCGGTCTCCCTGTCGGGGGCACAGCCCAAGGGGCTCTCCCAGTGCTGTGCCTGCAGCACAGCCAGTCCCACAGAATCACAAATCAGTACTCGAGCTTCAAAACTCATCAGACTTGGCCTCAAAACTGCAAGATAAGACTACGTTAGGTGTGTTGCTGGTCAGCTTTTGATGTCTGATGTTCTCGTTCCCCAACAATTGTGTGTATGAATGCCAAGGAAATACGTCAGCCCTGGTTTCAAAATCATTAATATTGGATCTATGCAAGAATCAACAATCCACCATCTCATCTCATTCACATTTCTGTCAAATCCGCCTGTGCTCACAACACGGGGTTTACACATGCAGTCCCATGAGCCCTAAAGCTTCTATATTATCAACTCACGGCCACAGAGAGAATCAGAGACAACCAGTCAGAGACTATCTATCCCTTGCTCTATTTTCTGCTGGTATCATGTTCACTGATTCCCTGGGCTCCTTCTCCACTGGTGTTTCTCTCTCATCTCAGAGTTGAACTGTGAGTTTGCTATTTCCTTTGCTTAGTGCTCGTGCAGAGTCTGCTACCGTGGGACCTGGCCCATGATAAACACAAGTAATAAATAAAGAAGATGTTACGAGATCCTTTTTCTTTCTCGGGAGCTCAGGCCAGCAAACTGCTCTGCTCGTCTCTGTTCGTACACCAAACAGAAAGACCGACCTGGCAGAGAGGATGGGCTGTGCAAGGGAGCAGGAGACCTGCAGCCGTTCTTCAAGCCTCCTCTGGTCACTCACATGGACTCCCCACTTCCCCGTCATTCTGTCCTGCCCACGGAGAGCAGACGTCACCATCTGAAGATAGACCTGGTCCTCCCATGGCTTTTGCTTAGAAACACGGCAGTCTGACGGAGAATGGAACCCAGTCAGTCCTGTGCTGACCTTGGAGGCTGTCCTGTGTCCTGCACATCACGCTGGCAGGGCCTAAGCTCTCATGACCATTACCCGGGGCTGGACCAAATCCAGACCTTGACAGAGACCCTTTTGCCTCCCAAGGCAGGATGAGCCCTGATGCCTAGAAGCCACGGACAGACGGAGTCAAGCGGGAGGAACCGCACGCTGAGGGGCACCACACCTGACATGGCGACCCGGTGGGACAACGGTGCTGGCTGCTGGGCACCGTGGACCCTGACAGCCCTTCTGAAGCCCTTCTGAAGCCCCTCCTGTTGAAGGCAACAGGAGCGCCATGGCTGAGGGGTGGCCACACCGGGCAGCTCTGCTCTGAGACCTGGGCTCCCTGCCCCGGCTCTACCCGGCTCCCCGGCCTGGCTCGCTCCTGCCGCGGCCCAGCGCCGAGCCGGCAGCCTGGCCAGCCTCCTTTCCCATCCTCTCACGTTTCCCGGCTCAGAGGAAGCAGCAGCAGATGTGTGAGCTGTTTGCTTTGTGCCGAGGCCACGCGGGAGTTACCTGCGCTCAGCCCAGACGCGCCGTTTCCAAACGAAACATGAGGGTCGAGCCAAGACCATCGAAATCTGGCCAAACCCTCAGTCGCTGCCGGCCGCTGGGCCAGCACCTTCCCCTGCGCAGCGCCGAGCCGGGCTGGCCCCTTGCGCTACACCGGCCTCACCACGGCCGGGCAGCCACGCGCTGGACCGGCTCCTCGGTGCCGTCCCCGTGGCCCCGCGCTGCAGCAGCTCCTCCACAGGTCCCGCTCTCCCTCCTGCCTGTCCCCGCACCCGCAGTCAGGAGCCCAGCCGCCATCTCCGATTGCATTTCCAGAACGCCTTCCCACACGGCAAGCGGCACTGAGCAGGAAGGCACGGAGAAGGAGAGAGAGGGGGGCCTCCCTTCAGGGGCTGCCGCAGCCGAGACGTCCCTGCACATGCCTGGGGCCTCCACGCTCAGCCAGGGACACATGGGGCCTCCACTCCAGCCCTGTCCCTGAAGCCACTCTCCACCCTTGACCCCTTCCCCATCTCTGTCCCCAGCCCTGGTCCTGTTCCTGTCCCCATCCCCGGTCCTATCCCTGTTCCCATCCCTGGTCCTGTCCCTGTCCCCATCCCTGGTCCTGTCCCTGTCCCCAGCCCTGGTCCTGTCCCTGTCCCCATCCCCGGTCCTGTCCCTGTCCCCATCCCCACCCACCTGGGACAATGCAGAGTGTTGCCCTGCACAGACCAAACCCAAATCTTCCCCCACCCAAATCTTCCTCCTCTTCTCCCACCCACTTCTTCTGCCCTGACTGCCCCCCCAATCCCACCCTGACCCACCTCTTATCCCCCCAGATCTGACTCATCCTGAACTTGCCCCTGAACCATGTCCCTCCTCTATTCTACACCTGGCCCTTGCTCCCACCCAACTCCTCCTTCATAGAATCACAGAATCACAGGATCACTGAGGTTGGAAAAGACCTCTAAGGTCATCGCGTCCAACCGACAACCCAACCCCCCCATGGCCACTAAGCCGTGTCCCCAAGCGCCTCATCTACACGTCGTTTAAATCCCTCCAGGGATGGGGACTCCACCACTGCCCTGGGCAGCCTGTGCCAAGGCCTCACCACTCTTTCAGTAAAATTTGTCCTCATGTCCAACCTAAACCTCCCCTGGCACAACTTGAGGCCATTAACTTGAGGCCCCCCCTCATGCCTACCCCCTGGCCCCTGCACTCACCCACCCAAAAGCCCCTCCCCAGCACCGTCAGTGACCCACATGCTC
The DNA here is from genome assembly GCA_013400755.1 of Pelecanoides urinatrix. NCBI lineage: Eukaryota > Metazoa > Chordata > Aves > Procellariiformes > Procellariidae > Pelecanoides > Pelecanoides urinatrix. Next base: position 67,564 of record VZTQ01011577.1, read on the forward strand.
GTACCCGCCGTGCCCCAGCAGTGCACCCACAGCACACCCACAGACCAGTTCTTCTCGCCAGCTCCACCTCCTCCTCCAGGACCACCCGGAGGCCCTTTTCCCTGGCCAGGTCGCAGGACCTTGTCTCATGGGCTCCAGAATTCCTGCTCCCCTTCGCCCCCAAAGAAGCTGGGGAAGGGCCTGGAGCGCAAGTCTGATGGGGCGCGGCTGAGGGAACTGGGGGTGTTCAGCCTAGATAAGAGGAGGCTGAGGGGAGACCTCATCGCGCTCTGCAACGGCCTGAAGGGAGGTTGGAGCGAGGGGGGGTCGGTCTCTTCGCCCAAGCGACAGCGATGGGACGAGAGGAAACGGCCTCAAGTTGTGCCAAGGGAGGGTTAGGTTGGACATGAGGAGAAATTTCTTTCCTGCAAGAGTGATCAGGCCTTGGCCCAGGCTGCCCAGGGCAGTGGTGGAGTCCCCATCCCTGGAGGGATTTAAAAGACGTGGAGATGAGGTGCTTGGGGACATGGTTTAGTGGCCATGGGGGGGTTGGGTTGACGGTTGCACTCGATGACCTTAGAGGTCTTTTCCAACCTCAGTGATTCTGTGATTCTATGATTCTGGCCCCATGGGCACTGCTTACCACCTCGTGGCCCCGGCCAGACATCCCAGCACCCCACAACTCGGCAAAGAAGTGTCCCAAACTTCGCAGGTGCTTGTCCTGACGGGCAGCCCGGACGCTGGCAGGGCCTCGCTGCATCACCGCACCAGTTCCCCGCTGTCAGCCCCAAGCCCCCCACCTCCCCATCCTGCCTCAGGTGCATCACCCAACTCCAGCAACCAGGGCTCCAGAGCTGTGACTGAAACAGCAAATGCAGGAACACAAAAGATACACAACACAAATGGCACCAGTGGCACCTCTCGGGGTCCACAGAAACCGTCAGAGGAGCAGCCCCTGCCCAGGCCTCACCTGTGACCTCTGCACGAGGGCTGATGCAGCACACGGCTGGTGATGGAGCCCGAGGCTGATGATGCCGCATGAGGCTGATGATGCACAAGGAGGCTGATGCAGCACGACGCTGATGATGCAGCACGAAGCCGGATGCAGCACGAGGCGGACGAGGCAGCACGAGGCTGACGCAGCACGAGGCGGACGAGGCAGCACGAGGCTGACGCAGCACGAGGCGGACGAGGCAGCACGAGGCTGACGCAGCACGAGGCGGACGAGGCAGCACGAGGCTGACGCAGCACGAGGCGGACGAGGCAGCACGAGGCTGACGCAGCACGAGGCGGACGAGGCAGCACGAGGCTGACGCAGCACGAGGCGGACGAGGCAGCACGAGGCTGACGCAGCACGAGGCGGACGAGGCAGCACGAGGCTGACGCAGCACGAGGCGGACGAGGCAGCACGAGGCTGACGCAGCACGAGGCGGACGAGGCAGCACGAGGCTGACGCAGCACGAGGCGGACGAGGCAGCACGAGGCTGACGCAGCACGAGGCGGACGAGGCAGCACGAGGCTGACGCAGCACGAGGCGGACGAGGCAGCACGAGGCTGACGCAGCACGAGGCTGATGATGCAGCACATGTCTCTCAGCTCAAATCCCACAGGTGGTGTTTCCAAAGTAATATAACAATACCAGTTGTGCATAATTAAGGCTAACGTCCACAACCAGCCTTACGAACACTGATGAACTTCGGCTAATGACCTCACAGGGGGAAAGAGAAGTTAGCAGCTTGGCTACAAGCAGCTTCCCAGCGGTCCTACCCGTGTTCCTGAGCACCACTTTGAGTGTCCTGGCCCGCAGGGCAGCTCCACGCTTGCGCAAGCAAGGCCTAGCACGGTGGGCCCCAACCCTAGCCGAGGTCAACACTGCGCTTTGCACAAAGGACGTCCTCGAGGTGTGCCCGTAGGATCGGTGACAACACCCAGTACTGGCCTGCAGACAGGAGGTAACCGCTCTGCCCCGTTTCCCACTCACACCGCGCAGGGGGATCTCTGTTCCAGCATTCCTGCCGCAACCGCTGCCCCCCTAAGCCAGGACAACTGCGGCAAACAGCCTTCAGCGGCGGGTCTGCCATCCCAAGCCTCGCACGGCCCTGGCCGTGCCCTCCTCAAGCTCAGCTCCTGACGGTTGTACCTACCTGCAGGAAGCAGGTCCCGACAGGGGTGTTCTCCTTCAGGGAGACGTTGTAGAAATTACTCCTGAACACCGGCTCGTTGTCATTGACGTCCTGCAGGGCCACGTGCACCACAGCTGACGAAGAGAGGGCAGGGCTTCCCCTGTCTGTGGCCAGCACGGTCAGCTGAGGCTGAGGATCCTTCTCGTAATCCAGTGGGGCAGCGGTGGTGATGATACCTGTGGCAGGGTCAATGGCAAACCAGCTGGAGTGGGTGTCACGGCCATGCACAATACTGTACTGCACCTCCCCGTTGGGACCCTGGTCCTTGTCACGAGCTGTCACCTGCAGGACAAAGCTGCCCGGGTACACAACCTCGGGGATGCTTTGTTTGTACTCCTGCTGGTCGAAGAGCGGAGGGTTGTCATTGATATCCATCACTCGCAGCACAAAGGCTGATTCTGCCCGGAGTGGCGGTGTTCCTGAGTCAGTAGCTGTCACCCGCAAATCATAGGAGTCTCTTTCTTCCCGATCCAGAAGCTGGTCCACACAGATCAGGTAGATGATGTTGTCCTTGGTAGTGAGGGCAAACTTGCCATCCCCTCCCTCCAGCGTGACATTGACGTTGGAGTACTCGCCATAGTCTGGGTCGGAAACAGAGATGCGTGCCACATACTGGCCGGGCTGGGCTCCCTCAGAGATCTGAGGGGAGCCGTCTTCGCTCAGGAAGATGATGGTCATGGTGGGCTGGTTGTCATTGTAGTCACGCACGTGAATAGTGACAAAGGCTGTGGTGACCTCAGGATGGACAGCCTTATCCCTTGCCTGCACCACCAGCTCATGCACCTTCCTCACCTCATAGTCCAGACCCTTGTTGAGCTTGATGACTCCAGTCCGGGAGTCAATGGTGAAGTACTGGTCAGGATCGCTCTGCCGCCGGTTGATCTCATAAATCACATCCCCATTGTCACCTTCATCTGCGTCAGAGGCAAAGACCTGCAGGATGCTGCTGCCAGGTTTCAAATTCTCTGAGATGAGAGTATGATAGCGGCTCTGGTTGAAGCTGGGAGCATTGTCATTGATGTCCTGGATGGACACATCCAGCGTCATCTGGGTACTCCGGGGCGGAGAGCCACCATCGTAGGCTTCCAACAGCAGCGAGTATGATGAACGGTTCTCACGATCCAAGACGTTGCTGACCACCAGGTCCAAATACAGGACCCCATTGGGTCCTCGGCGTGTTTCCAGGCGGAAGGCCTGCCCCACGTTCTCTCCCTTAATCACATAGCCTTGCGTATTGAGTAGGCCACTGTCAGCATCAAAGGCCGGGTCCAAGGGAAATCTGCTGCCGATGGGTGTGTGCTCTGGGATCTGGAAGGTGCTGTGTTGTTTGGGAAAGGCTGGAGCATGGTCATTGATGTCATTCACTTGGATGTTCACCTCTACCGTGATGCCCTCCGGGGTGACAGCAATGAAGCTGTAGCGGTCCCGAGTCTCTCGGTCCAGGACACGAGCTGTTTTGATGATACCGGTGTTCTCATCTATCCCCAAGTCAGTGGTAACACCGCTGCCCTCCTGTGCTGAGATGAAATACATGTAGGCACTGGTTCCAGGGGGCAGGCCCGCACTGATGTCCCCAATGATGGTGCCAGCTGGCTGCTCCTCATCTATTTGTAGATCCAGGGTGCCCAGGACGGCAGAGCCCTTCCCTGCTCTCAGGCCCCCAAGAATTAGCAGCTCCAGCAGCAGCACGGCTGACCCCTTCATCTGCTCCATTGCTAGTGACCCGCAGAGCAGAGGGTGGCTCGATCTCCTTTGCAGCGTGCGCTTTAATCCTGCATGGAATGCAGACCAGAGGATGCTGGTTAAGAGGGAGCAGCAAAGGAAAGACAGAAAAAAAAAAAAAAAAACAACCCGCGGAGAGGGAAGGCCTGCCACTTACCTGCTGCCCGATTGCTCTGTGTCACCTATCCCTCACAAGGAGCGAAGGTACAAACGTGTCAGAGCAGAGGGTGCCCAGAGTGAAGGCCTGGGACAGCAGCTAAGGTCAGCCCAGCAGGTCACACCGGACAGTGCGCAGAGGTTGGCAGCCAGTACCCTGTCGCACAGGCTATTTCCTAGGCGGTCAAGCATTCCTCCCAACCACCCACCCTCCTGGCAACACTGGAGCCAGCTGCCCTGGAGCACAGCGTTCCTGTGCCCGAATGCTTCCTGCGAGGCTGAAAGAGGCTGTCTGCAAGGCGACAGAGGTTTTTGGACAAACAGCAGCCTAGCACCTCTCCGCCCTGAAAAAACCCGGTCTCGACTTGGGAGAGAGCTCAACAAGTGACCATGTTGAGCTCCCCCCCCGCCCCCCGGCTAGTAGCATGCCTTTCGGGACCACAGCGATATAGGTGCCAAAAACCCCATGAAGTGCAAATCTGGTGTCCCTGGGAGGGAGCAGCAGAACTGGAGTGGGCTCACATCCAGTGAACAATAAATCAGAATGGCTGTGTTGCAAAGGATGTACCCACAGCTGGGAATGCCCAGGATAAAATCAGACGGGGCCCATTGTTTGGCCTGGCACAGAGATCTGTGGATGCCCCGAGCTGGTACCATGGAGGGTGGTGGCAGTGCAGTAGGAACGCAACAACTCCCTCTGAACTGCCAGCTGCTCTGGCTCCTTCTCAGTCCCACACCCTCCACTGCTCACTCTCCTCCTTTGTCTCCTTCTCACTGCTCCTTTTTCATTCTGGCTCCTTCACTCCATTTCCCCCTGCCGTAGCTTCATTTCACTGCAGCGGTGGGGGAGGGACGAGCAGGGAGGAGCAGCTCCCTGCAGCAACACCACTGCTGGACACGCTGGACACGCTGCCGGCACCCAAAGGCTGTCAGCCCCCCCCGGGGCTCTGCCCACCCTCCCTGTGAATAGCCAGAGAAACTCAGCAGTCACGGAGCTCGTGAAGAACACCAGCCCCAGTGCTGCTTTCAGCCCCCGGTAAACGAGGCTTAGTGGTCTGCAGGGATGGCGGCAGCATGAGCTCACACTTGGACTCTCTTGAAAGCGTTTGCTGCTGGTCCCAAAACCGCACTCAGGAGCCGCTCATGTCAGATGCAGGACGGCAGGAACCTCCCTGTCTTGGGGGATGGAGGTGGCTGACATCGCCTAGTTTGGGGACTAAGAATGTCAGCCCTTGATCTAAAGAACCCTACAGCAGTGTTAACCCTTTGCAGGGGACGTAGGATGATTATTCCTGGGTCCTCCTTCCCACCTCGGGTCAGCTGTTTAGACTGGTTTTCCCTGTGGAAATCCTGGGTTAGTGACAGAAAGAAAAACATTAAAAAGTGTTTTCTACATATAAAGAAGAGTTTGTTTACTTTCAGTGGGCTCCAGTGTCTGAGGTCTATGGCAAGTAAATCCCCACACTTTTCTTGCACCTAGCAAGTATGAATCCTCACTATCTCTCAGGAGCAGAAGTCAAAAGAAGTTACTTTTATCCCTGTGGCTGCTAGCTGGGGATCTGCACTAACTCAGTGGTCCTAGACAAGTCTCTCTCTGGTGGAGCTAGTTAGATTTCCCCAGCTGGAGGGGTAACTGCATACATCCAGAAATGCTGGGGGAAGGGGGTCCAAGTCTGCTTCTGTGATGAAACTGCGACCCAGCTGCTTAGGTCAGGGGAAGGTACAGGGCAGAGGGTTTAAAGCCTTGGCAGGAGGTTGGACAAAAACTAAATAAAAGGGAGAGTAGAAAAACAGGTAGAGGGACAAGGCTCCCTGGGGCAATCTCAGTGGCTGAGGACAGGATTGAAGCTGAAAGGTCTCGGTTAGTGCCTGGAACAGATCAGGGCACGGATATGGGGGGAAAAGCCCACCTGGTTTGATTAGTGATGTGGCTCTTGAGAAGCAGAAGCGAGTGCAGCAAGGCTTTGTGGGCTGCTGGCGGCGAGGAGAGAAACTTGAAAAGTGAATCTGGGGAGCGTGAAGAGCAGCTGAGAGCACTGGGGGCAACCAGGAAACGGAAATTAGGGTCCTTGGGGTGGGGAACTGGTGGTGAAAGTCTGTGTAAACTTCTCCCTTTCCATCCCCCCTGGGTACAAATGGGTAGTTTCAGAGCCTAGCTACCTCTCGGGTAAGAGATGCCACTGCCAGGTTGCCAGGCTGCACCAGTCCCGGATGGGCAGAAAGCCATCCATGGTACTAGCAGCCCTCCGTTCCTGTGAAGTTTGCAGGCTTGGGTCATAGAGAAAGACAGCAGTGACCTCAGTGGATGCAGAGTCACCAAATCTGAACAGCTGCTTCCAATTAGCAGATAGCTCAGCGCTAGGGGCTGGCTCGCCTGGTCCAGGCCCAGCCTGTGTAACGTGAGCCAGACTGCCCTGCTCCCTCGCTGTCCCTCCCACCATCGGGCACCGAGTTCCCTAGGAAAAAATGGCAGCAGAAGCCTCTGAAGAAACTGCTAGCACGAGCATCTGTCCAGAGAGGCGTGTGGGGTCCAGAGCCATAGTCAGGTTGCCAGGAAGGGCAGCTAAAACGGAGCGAGCTGCGATACACATAAGCATCTCCACGCCTAGGGCTGATAGGCCAGGGCACCAGGAGAGCCCGGCCTACGCCTATCAGATAAGTCACGTTTAGAAAAAAAAAGATAGGGGATTACAGAGGCAGGACTGTATGCATCCCTGCCCGCCTGCCAGTGGCACCTCGCATCTCATCTCAGCCATGAGGACGGGGAAGCAGGCCCGCGCCGGCCCCAGCAGAGAAGCTGGGAAGACGGCACCCACTGTGCATGCCACAAACAGATGTCAGAGTGCTCGCTGTGCAAAGGCTCCATCAAAGCTGCAGATGCTGCTGATGCCATACCCAAAGTCTCACATGAGAGGCCGTGACTCATGTAATGATGTTTTTGAGACTCCAGTCCAGATGAGGAAGGATTCAGAAGCCCGTCTAATCTTTGCTGAGCACCAGCCACTGACCTGGAATATGCTTTTCCCTTCTACATTCACACAGATCTCTCCCTCAAGAGTTTCAGATTATCTGCCCTCAGAACCAGACACAGCCCAAGCCTGCCTGCAGTGCAGCCTTAGGCTAACAGCTCTCGACCTCTACTTAGTCTGCGGCTACCTACAGTCATCTCCACGCCTGCTGGCCCTCCTACCACCTCCCACCTGGCCCTTCAGGACCAGCACCCCGCTGCTCCCTCCCAGTTCAGCCACAGCCTCATTTCCCTCTGATACCAGCCTGAGCGGGGACCAGCAGTGGTGACCACCCCTCTCATGAGGATGCAGTCAAGCTCCACGGCGTCCCTCTGCATCCCCTTTCTGTGCCACACCAGAGCTTCCTGCAGGCTGTCCTGTCTCTGAAAACACTTCCCCCGCAAAGGAAGCTCTGATAAAATTTCCTCACGCCTTAGCCAGTTCCCACAATCCCGGCCCACATGCCTCTCGGCACTGTCCTGGCCCCCGCCATACCCCCTGCCCATCGCGGAGGTGCTGCAGGGACTTCTCTGCTCTCTGCCCACCGGTGCCCCCCGGCTGTCAGGGCTCGCTCTCTCCCAGAGCTCCTGGGCAGCCCGGGCCCCCCTGGCTCTGGGGGCTCCCCGCCCCGCTTGGGGCTTCCCCGCCGTCGGGCCCACCCGTCGCGGTGCGCAGCCCCCTTCCCGGGCGCTCCCGGGCCTCCCGGTGCCGGAGCTCCGCCAGCCCCACTCCCCGCTCCGCTCGGGCCCGCAGCCCCCGCCCGGCGCCTCGGCGGCTCCTCCGCCGCGACCGCTGAGCGCCCGCTCCCGCGGCGGCTCTGCCCCGGCGCCGCTCCCGCGCC